>CM038232.1:34348319-34559762 GCA_021442155.1 Cymbidium sinense
ACATAGTAGTCTAATTGAAATCACATTTCTTTACAAAGCTTTTAAGTTCTCCTTAGACCTTTAGTCATAAGCTAAACCAAAAAATCTTTAGGTTTAGAAGTCATAGGCCTAGTTTATTATAAGAATCAAGCATACATACTTACTTAGGCCCAAAGCTATGGGTTTAAGCCATAGCCTTAGGCCAATAAGCTTTAGGTTCAACATTAGTTGGCTTTTGTCCTCAAAATCTTTGTTTATGCTAAGAAAACCTTAAGTTCATAAACTTTGTCTCAAATATTGTAAGATAACTTGTTTGACTTTATTAATCAAGTGTTCGTCCAATATTAGTCTTACATCTTAAGCACATTTACTTGACCCAATTAAGTAAATGAATCTAAATCTAAGTAAAAAATTTTACTTTAGTTTAATTAATTAAATTAACTAAATTTTACTTCTATTAAATCACACTTGAATTAAAATAAAATTTTGTCATTGGACCTATATTGTTTAGTTGAATAAGGAAATTTACTAAGTGCAAATAAAACCCCTAAGAAAGTTTACTTAGCACAATCAAGTAAATATTTTTGCCATTAATTAAACACAAAGTTACCTTAATTTTTGAATCCTTTAGGTAAACTATGGTGTTTAAAAATATGATGAGGGCACTATGCAGATCTTACAAGGTACTTATTGAACGAATGCAACATTAAAGAATAATACACTACCTTGAAAGATAATAATATCATAGTGCGATGGACTCAATCATTTAATAAGAACTCTTAAGGTCAATGGGTCTAGGTGCACTCGAGATTTTTCTCTTACCTTAGACGAATGAAAGAAGTGTTTATTTTAAATTAGGTATCTTAAGTTTTCTATAGGGGCAAGCTCTTATAGTTATTTACATCTTAAGGATTATAATTCTTCTAAGAGAATTCTTGATTAAAGTGGTTGGCTAATATTCCTATAAATTTTAATATTTAGAACAAAGAATTTATCATTTTTTTGAAGCAAATGAGAGATTAAATAAGAAGAGTTTTTAATAGAGTCCAAAGGAAGATGAGTAGGAGTCACTCATGAAACTAGAAAGCTTAGTGAGTACTATAGTCTACCCTGTGATGAGATTTTATATTTTTGAAATGGATAATTATTATTGTTTAAATTGACATTTTATTAGAATGCTCAAACTTATAATCTAATAATACAAGATTATGAAGATACTTAAGAGGTGAGGATTTACACCTATAACAAAGCAGAAATAGGCTACTTTACATCCTAAAATTAAGGTGTTTAGCACAAGCTAAGAGCTTGGCTTAATCTAATGAGAAAAAAAAGAGTATATGTTGGTTCATTTCAATTAGAGACAATGAACATATCTTGACTCTTTTAGGCTTACAATCACCTAGAAGAGCTACTAGCTAACACCCCTTACGAGTTAAAATCATGCGACAAAGTCTCATGAATCTAAGATGGTTAGGCTGTTGTTTATTAAGAATGAAAATCTAAAAGCCTAAACTCACTATTTAGACTTGTAGATCATGAATAGTATAAGCAATGTTCTAAGCTAATGCAATAAATTTTTTTTTACTATTATAAATTTTAGATTTATAAATTTGACTTAAGCTTGGGTGGGTAAATATGCTTAGATGCATGATGATACTAGGTTATGGGATAATCTGCAAGAGAGGAGTTCTTCACTTATGGGAGTTGCTGTCAATAGTCTTGAACTTCCCCTTATCATACAATGAGTGAAGATCTTCTACATTTAAGGAGAGAAAAACAAGATGCATATGATATGGTTGTGTATTCACCATAGACCTAGTTATTCCTAAATATTTTAGTTAATTAATTATTAGGCTTTACGATGAGGTAATGAGTGGTATTAATTTTAATTCAAGTTGATTTTAAATTGGGGTAGAAAATTTAGGTTCTAAAGAGTCTACCAAAATTCAGTCCATATAATAATCATCATACTTTAAGAAACTCAAAAAAGCATACAATTTCTAGCATGCAAATGAAGTAAACACACAAAGTAAGATCAAATTAAAAGAATAATGAAGAAAAGATAGTGTAGCTGGGTTCCGCTATACACCTTGGAAAAAGAAGTAGTGGGCTAGTAAGCTTAGCCATTATATAACTTGGATTATAATAAATATTATAACAAATTAAAGAAGCATATGAGGGCCTTCATCCTCTCATGATCTTCAAAGTCTTGGATCCTCCAAAGTCTATGTATTCTAGCCTCTACTCATCCTAAATCCCATAGCTCCAACTTTAATTCTAATATAATAGTTACATTTAAAAATTTTAAAATATAATTCTTAACTAAACTTGCAAATAGAGATTAGCTATAACACGTATACACACCAAACATTGATGACTCACAAAATTGAACTTAGCATTAGTAGATACTAAGGCCAATTATCCTAATGAGCTATACTTAGGAGGTAAACAACACATGCAAGCAAAACCACTAAGCTTAAGCTATTTTTAATAGTGGTCATTTTTATTAATCACAATTTCCTGTAGAAAATAACATTAGTCTAATAAATATCATCTTACCATCTAGACTATACATAAACATCCCTAACATCTTGTCTAAAATATTGCACCACAAAATAAGAAAATTAATACATCAAAATTAAACATCGGCTTAACCTAAATCTAGGGATAACAACTTATGCTAAGGGTGTTGCTTTGGACAAAGGTATGCTAAGGGAGCCTAGCATGGGTAAGCTCAAGGTATGCTAAGGGTGTTACTTTGGCCAAAGGGAGTGAGTGTACATTACTATATTGAGATTTGGTCTTATTTGGAACCTTTGGTTCACATGATTTGGGCTAAACTTGGTTCACTTTGAGTTGGATTAGGGAAAAGTCATGCTAAGTTTGATTGAGTTTGGTCTTGATTTGGCTCATGGTGACTTATTAAGGTCAATTTGGATTCAATTAAGTTAGGTTGAGTAATTGACCAAATTGAGCCAAAGGGCTGCTTAATTATGTTCATATAATAATTTAATAAATATTGGTGCAATTAATTTCTAATTTGAATTTGGTTGAAATTTGGCTCATATGGTTCATAAAGGCCAAATGGGCCAAGTAAGCTAATTTGGTCAATTTGACCAAATAGACTCAAATCAAAGTTGCATCATGTTTAATACTAAATCTAGAGTTAGTCATGATTGGTTTTTAGCTTAGTTTGATCCTTTCAGTTAAATTGGGCCAAATTGGCCCAGTTGGACTTAATTGGCTCTTTGATAATGTCCAATAATCAATTTAGGAATGGTTCAAAGTGTTATTTTGGTTTGATTTGAAATAGATTAAGTTGTGGCTCAGTTGGGTTCACTTGGACCGATCATTTAGATCAAGTGAACTAATTGGCTAAATTAGGTTTCAATTGATTATGAGATAAGTTCAATTATGTATTGTATATGATCGTAAGGTTGTAGATTAGCTCAATTTGGCTTGGGCTTAATTTGATTTTGGCCTCACAGGAGTCAATTGGGCTAACATGGGCCAAGTGAGATAATTAGCTAAATTGAACCTTGATTGAGCTTCAATCAAGTTCAATTAGCATTAGGATGGTTTTGAAATGGTCAATTTCAATTCAATTAGATCAATTTTAAGTTTAGCCCCTTTTAGGTCCAAATGGATCAAATTGGGTCAAGAGGGTTAATTAGGTCAATTGGTCAACTTGGACACCAATAGGATTTATTTTCAATTAAGGCATGATTTGGTAAGCCATGTGGTTGATCAGTTAAATTCAATTTAGTCTTGGCATGTGTTTAGGTCAAAGAGACTTAATAGGAGCCATGTAGATCAAATTGGGCCAAATGGGCTAACTAGCATATTTGAAGCAAGGAGGGCTTGACATTCATGCAATTAGGCCATGTTTATTGTCATGGTTGACTCATAGTCCATTTTGGTGTAATGTGCCAATTTGGGTTATGCTAGGTGGGGTCCACTAGTCTAATGGCTCCCTCTTAATCACTAGATGTGTCCTAGTGTCTAGGTGAGGAGGACCATAATGCTTAAATCAAGTGCTAAGTCTAAGAGATAGAAGGTGTTAATCTCACTAAAAGTGAGGCTAACAAATACTAAGTGGCTTAATTGAAAAAATCATAAATCATATAAGTTGTTTAGTTCCTTCATGATACAATGAAGAATCATTCTACCTCATGTGTAGATTATAAATCTCATTACATCTCAAGACAACATGAATCATAAGGCCCATCTTAAAAAAGAGAATATTCATCCATTGTTATTATTTTAGTAATCATTAAATATGGGATATATATATATATATATATATATATATATATCCACATATATGTATATATTACTTTATTTAAACCTAGGCATGAATGATTACGGCTACACATTATTAAGTACTAATTTATTCTATATACATGTGGCTTCTTATACTAACATTTAGTTATAGAGGTAAAATAATAATGTTTAGCTTTATAATATAATTAAAGTTATGAAAGTTACACGGGCTTTTGGAATGTAGTAGATGGATAAATTAGAAGGATATATTATATAAGAAAGACCTAGGCCGTCTAAAAGATGAATTTTGAAGTTTTATAGATCAAATTCATTTATTTATAGCATTAGGCTAAGAAGTATTGTAGTAGAGCACAATTGCCTTTATTTTTATATAGTATATTATAGAGCAAAACCACATTGTGCAAGACACCTTAGCCTATTGGTTGAGAGTTTTGATTTTCAACCAAGAGATCTTGGGTTCAAGTCCTTGCACATGTGTTGTGTGTGTGAGTTTGCGATTAAATTTGCTTAAATGTCCCAAAAAAAAAACCACATTTACTTGTTTTTATGAATATTTATATTTGAATTACTTATTTAAAGATGTTGCACTAGAACTTTAAGATATATATTCTTTTTTACATTTTCTTTACTTTGATTGTAAATGAACTAGAATTTATGTTGTGATGGCATGCTCATAAAAACAAAAAAATTCTTACACAACTTTTAAGCAATTATAGGAGCAATCAAGGGTTAACAAGAAGCATGGAGGCATGGATTAAAGGTGTTTTATGAGAGAGACTGTTAATTAAACAAATCACATTGATGGACTGGATGATGTGGAATAAGATGAAATGTTAATTTAGATAGATTTAGCACTTCTATCAAAGAAATGTAAGAAAGGACAATAATCTTATGCACATATAAATGAGTTGGTTGGCCAAAAGTTTTTATGACTCTTTTTAGGATAAATTATTTGATGAAAGTGCATGTATTCTAGATTATTGGATGAATTAGGGTCAATAAAATAACTTGAAATGAAGTGAGTTAATTGAGGTTGGTTCAAAAGTATAGTTAATAGCTCTCTCTCTCTCTCTCTCTATTCCTTAATCTCTTTTATTCTCACTCACACTCTTTCTTATACACTATTAATCCATCTCTTTATATTCAATGGTGTGAGCAATAATATTTCTGCTCTTCATTTCAACAATAATATGTTGAATAATTGGACATTTTTCTATTAGTTTGGATTGGAAAGCCTAGAACTATGACCTTGAATCCATGGTTTGATTACTATAAAGAAAATATGAGTTTTTCAAACCTTTAATCTTTAGACATTACTTGCTCGAAATTTGACTAACCTAATTATCCTCACTTATTTATGTGTTTATTGAAATGCCTTAATTTATTCTTTTAAGTACTAGAAAAGAGAAAATTATAAAAGTATTAAACCACAAACTCTCCTAAAAAAATCATGGATTTTTGAGTTTCTCTTGATTGGCTTGTAACACTCTTTTGCATACCATTATAAACTTAGCACCTCGAATGTGCCGCCTCTCTCTTAATAATTGTCTTCTTCTATTGAAATTTACATGTCAAGAAGATTATGACTTAATTTGATGGGAAGGCCTAGTGTTTTTTTTTTTCATTGCAAGCCTTTTATTGTGCAAAAATGATCTTTGTTAACCTATAAGAGAAGTGCTCTCATCCATATCACTTTGGATAATATTTTCTATTCTTTTTTTTTTAATGTTGCTAGAAACCAAACAATATTTCTAAAATAACCTGGGAATCCATGCGCTTATATATATACATACAACTAATAGATATGGTCTAATATTGAGAGCTTGTGTTCAATTTTCTAATTCTTAGCCCGCTCGAAGACAAATACATCAACCTAAAAGGCAAGGTTCAATCTCTCTAAGCGTTTATGCTTTTGGATTCAGTCGTTTAAAGTGTTCCCAAAAACTATTTATCTTTGGCTTTTGAAAAGCTAAAAGCAGCTTTCAATGAGATGGCTAAAACTCAGTTTCAAAAAACACACTATTCAAATGGGTATCAAATTTAAAAATTCACTCTCAAAAGCAAAGCGCACTAAAAAAGCTCTCCCAAACGAAGCCTAAATCATCTACAATTAATAACACTCCTTTCAATACTGCTAGCCTTCTCAACACTGCTCCTTACTCTCTTTCTTCTACGAGTAGGAAAAACCCGGCAAAAAACCCTCCTCTCCTCAATAAACCTTACTGACACTTGAGCATCAAAACCCTGCCCAGCCTCTTCTGCCTCTTAACCAAACCTCTATAAAGACTTCATAAACTATAACAAATTTTAATTTGCCTGAAACCTCTTTTTCAGAGTTTCTCTAAGAACCGCCTTCCTCTACTGAGTAAACGTTAAAGGAACCCATTAAGAAGAATTAGATTCCTCGTATCCGATCATGAAACCTCCTCTCAGTTCGATTTACTCTATCATGATAACCTAAACTGGGCTCTCGCGGTCCCCTACACAATAGCTGTGCACTGAGTGCTGTAGCCCTATGAGAGCGACGCAGGTGGCAGAGATAAAGTGGCCAAAGGACTGAAAGAAAGGGATTCCACAGCGAGAAAAAATGGCATGTGGGACCCACTTCCCACATGTCTGCAAATTTTACGCAATCAGGCAGTAAATATCTCTTTATTGATTCGGCAAGCGTATCCACTTAGCACAGCACAAGCACTACTGGTACTACTACTGTCACTTCCCTCTCTTTAGGCATTTTTGCAAGTGGCGAGCACTTTTCTTTTTAATTTACTTTTATTCTCCACCATCTTTCGTTTCCTTGTGCCATTAATGAGCACTTCTTTCTCAGAAATGGAATGCTAAGGAGAGGGGGGAGTGGTGAGAATGAGAGGAACGAGCTCTCTGTTATTCTTTGATCAGTTGAGACTTTAATGGAAATTAACAGGCAAGTTTGCAGCTGGCTGCTGCATGCTAGTTCTACTTGTTTTGTTCAGAGATATGTCTGGGGCCCAACTCCATCCTTGTATGGCTAAAGTCATAACACTAATTATAATTCGTTGTTGATAATAACTATGGAGGATCAGTTATCAGGCTAGCAATTTGGGTTGATGTTCATGCATGAATGGATTCATGTTATGCTCAATAGCTAGCTTGAGGTACGGTCAAGTTTATTAGTTCACTTGGTAAACAAGTTGATTTTGGACTTAGTATAGTTTGATCATGTTAGATTTGATGATTGCAAGATCATGTTTATGTTATGAACATAAAACAGTGCATATATATGAGAGTGATGATTCATATAATGGTCGGGCTTGACCCATCTAGCTAGTTAGACTGGAAATGCATTGAGTTTTATCCAACCCAGCTCTAATTTGATGCTACTATTCGCACATTGGATCCAATTTATAGAGTTGAATGCATGTTTATTTTGATGAATTTATCTGATTATCAAATGTAGGTTATGGTTGTGGATTGGGATTGGCTCCCTCCAATTAAAATATGAGAGAGAGAGAGAGAGAGAGAGAGAGAGCGAGAAAGAGAGATGATATATTTAGTCTAGTATCCAATTAGGAAGACATAATTATTATCATCCTATATTTTTACCATCATTGATAAATTTTAAATGCCTAATATTGAAAGTCACTAAAGTAAGATATAGATGCTTTATATCTATTAGTTGCATTGAATCTTAGTCAGTCAAAACTTTTAATGGATAGTGAAAAATGTGAGAGGATATATTATTTTTATTAGTTTGAATGAAATAATTTAATCGTCTCTCTCTCTCTCTCTCTCTCTCTCTCTCTGCATTCATCTTATTGAATCTTAGATGCTTCCATTCGACTTTGCTCCCATGTCGGTGGAGCCTATATGTAACATTGATAGCTCTGATTTTCAATATTCTTCTTAGAAATGATGGTTATATTAGGCATCCTTCATTGTAAATGCTAAATGTAGTTCAATCGAATCTCACTATATTATTGTCCAAAAAGAAGATCTTGGATTGTTCATTTAGTTCCACTCCTTTCAATCTGAATGAATTAACCTTCTTTTACTTAGATGGTGATGGTCTAAGCTCTTTTGAAAGTGATTCTAAAATTTTCATTAAGATGGTCTATTTATCCACAGTTTCAATACCAAATGTCCCTTCCCATACTCAACAACAACACATTCTTGCTAGATTATCTATTGTGTAAGTCCTTTCGTAGACTCAATATTTGACTATGTACTTTATTTTTTATTTGATTTTAGCTTCTAAAATACCTCTAATTATAAATGATTGTGTTGCTAGCTTATTTTTTTCTTTAATAATTAAAGTATTAATTAACTTGGATGCTACATATATATTTGATTCTACAATAAAAAATGACTTTGGATAAATTAGAGGTCTTCTCCTTATGTAATTTTCTCCAATGTGGTCTAAGATATTAAATAAAAGTAATCTTTCCAATAGAAGAAAGGATCATTAAAATTTTTTGTGGTAATTAACATGATCTTGAGAACAAATAGGTAAGGAAGAAGAGATTAAGTGATATTGTTCTAAAACCTCTTAGTAGAATTGGTAACTAGAAATATTTGTAAATATTTAGTTTAATATGTTCGAATGTGGTCTAATAATTTTTATAGAATAATGATATCTTTATAAGAGAGTGGTGGATCAAATACCATGATTACCTTAAAGTTATTAAAATAATTTGATTTGATTTAGAATATCTCTTTAGAAAATGGGCTTGAAGTTGATTAAATGTGTAAAAATGATTGTAAAAAATTAATTAAGAATATGAGGCTATGATTTGAAGTAGTTTGTAGAGTTTAGTAGAATATTAAGTTTTGTTAATGTGTGAAGAATAATACTAGGCAATTATTTATCAAGGCTTGAACAAATTAAGGGGTCATTGATTGGTTTGAGAGCTATAATGGTGGATGGTTGATCTCAAATGATAGATAAGATGTGGAGGAAGAGGTCAATGAGATTTGAAAAGGTGTTGAAGTGATTAACAAAAAAAAAGATATATAGTTAATCCCACTAATGAGTGGTCAAACTATGCTAGTAAGCATTAACTCAATAGAAAATAACTTCTCCATAATGATTTTTATCATTCAAATATTTTATTATATAATAACACACACACACTGAAATACATACATACATACATACATACATCCATACACATTATATGATTCCAAGACAATCCTTCTTTCAGATAAAAAAATAAAGAAAATTAAAGAAATATAAAGTATGGGAGAAGGTGGACTCCCAACCAAATATAATTAATATATTTTTTATTTTATGATAATTTTTTTTATAACTGGCTAGCAAAGATTTCCCTAAGATTAAATTTAAAATGAAAATAGTTAAAATTTAAAAATATATTTTAAATATGGGTTAATCCATAAGCACTTGTTTGGGATCTTATTATTTGGACTCTTTTAATTATTTTTACTTAGGATTGAGTCTTATCTTTTATACTTAGATTGCTAGCTTAATTTTTTAGATTGACAATGGGTTAATCCATAAGCACTTGTTTGGGATCTTATTATTTGGACTCTTTTAATTATTTTTACTTAGGATTGAGTCTTATCTTTTATACTTAGATTGCTAGCTTAATATTTTAGATTGACATGGTGTGATATATTAACTCCTCCAAGCCAATTTAAACTCAACTATATAGTGTTAAATTTTAAGTAGTCCTTGATCAGTTGAAGGACAAGTATCCTTAATCTTGGCAAGGTAGCTAGGTATATTTTGCAAGTGATTTATTTTTCTAACAAATCAAAATTTTATGATCATCAATTAGGTTTGTGGACACCTGAGTAATGATGCATTAAACTTTCAAGAAGAAGGATGGTAAAGAATTTTATAAAAAGAAAACTATTTCTCCTATCAAAGAGTTAGGCTAAATAAGTTAAGATTTACTAACTCTTTCATATACTAGATTATCATCAATATTAATAAGATGATGAATGGGCATATTAAAAAATAAATTAAGGTATTAAGCATTAATAATGATTTTCCTTAAAATTTTGAAATGACTATAAGCTCTTTAATGTAATTTGTGTTTAGTAATTTTGGTAGTGTTTAAAATGTGTATAAAATAAAATATAATGTACTTTTCTAAGAAAAAAAATAGTAATTATGATTAATAATATTGTAATTATAAAAGGGGGACAAATGGAAAAATAAAAAGAAAAAAATGGAGAGGCATATCTAGCCATACTCCATTTTCATTCAGACACATCATAGAGTGAAAATTATTTAGAGGCAGATCTAGTAGGACAATGGCCTTTAACATAAACTTTTTATATGCCCTTGCTAAGACACTTATTAGTATTTGTACAGTAAAAAATAAATTTTTTTTAATCAGAATATCTCCATCAGATTTAATAGTTAATGTTGAAGCTGAGATGATCCTTAATTATCATGCTGAGATTACTTATGTTGTAGTGTATGTAGAGTTACTGGGGCATGGATGGACTTGAGTCTAGTGGTGGAATTAGATTTAAAAATAAAAAATATATTTATAAATAAAAAAATAAAAAGTAAAAAAAATATTTTTAAGTTTAACTATTATAGTTAAGCATCTTAAATTTTATCCATCATATAATTATTGAATCTAACTTAACTATTAATTCTAACTCAAAATTCATTATAATATCATTTTTAATATATGCTATTTAAAAATTAAGAGAATTATTTTTATCTTATTTCACACCCCTTTTTTTTTAGCAATCTTCATTATTGTAAATACATAGTCAATTATTTTAGTCAAAATATATGAAGCTAAGACCAAACAAATCAATATATCAATAATTTGATATATGATTGATTTTCTCATATTTACCAATATTTGATATAGATCATAATTTATAGAGAGATTTTGAAACTTTCGATTTAGATGATCTTTTATTTTAAAATGCTCAAATAAAATTTTTATGGGAAACTTTTTTCAAATAATGAAGTCTTTAGACTAAATTTTATTTGTAGGAAAAATAAATAGTATCAAATTTACATGATTAATGCACATCTTGAGAATTTATGATAGAATTTAAAGTCAATAATTCACCAATATATTCTTTAAATCTTCTAGTCATTTCTAATATTTTTAAGGTAACTATGAAAATATCAATTTTATAATGACGACCTAATGTAATTTAGCTTTTCTTTGATGATCGAGGATGTCCTCGATCTTTGAAGTAGGAAACATTCTCATAGAAGAACTTCAGTATATGGAGCAAAGAATCACATTCTCACTATTTTTAATTTTTGAATATGTTTGAAATTAATATCAATTGCATTAGTTTCAATATATCATATGACAGTTTACTAGTTGCTCACATTAATATCATAAAATGTAAGATGAAAACAAATTTAAAGAAGATCTTCGCATTTTGATGTTTAAAAATGTGATGGAGATACCACACATATTTTAGGGAGTACTTATTGAAATAATCGAGTATAACATCAATGAATGATATACTGCCATGAAAGATAGAAATGTCTCCCTCTATGGGCTCAATGACCTAATAAGACTAATGGGTCTACGTGTACTAGAGATTTTTCTTTCACCTTACATGAATGAAGTAGGGCATAGTTTATTTTAAGCCGGATTTTTAAGTTTTCTTTAAGGGCAAGCTCCTATAGTTAATTACATCTTAGGGGATATAAATTTCATAAGAAAAATCTTGATTAAAGTGGTTGCTAACATCTATATAGATTTTAAAGTTTAGAGGAAAGGAGTAATAATTTTTGGAAGCAAATGAGAGCTCAAATGAGAAGAGTTACTAACAGAGCCTAAAGAAAGATAAATAAGAGGCACTCATGATTATAGGAAGTCTAATGAAAACTCCAGTTTACCTCTGGTGAGGCTTTATATTTTGGAAATAGAGAATTATTATTATTATTTAAGTTAATAGTTTATTAGAATGCTAAGACTTATAATCCCACAATACAAGATTATGAAAATACCTAAAAGGTAATAATTTATATTCATAGAAAGGGAGAAATAGACTCTTTGGATCCTAAAACTATGGTTCTCAAGCACAAGCTACGAGCACAAACTACATTCTACTTAAGGGAAAATGGGGTAAATGGATTTATTTTTGTTAGGTAAGATAAATCCGCCCTAGCTCTTCTAAACTGACAACCACTTGAAAGAGATGTTAACTAAACCTCTACGAGTTAAATCCATGATGCCAAGTTTTATGAATGTAAGATAACTAGGTTATTGTTTATTAAGAATGAAAATCTAAGAGCATAAACTCATTTCTTAGGATTCTAGATCATGGTTGGTATGAGTAATATCCTAAGATAATATAATAAAAATTTAATATTTTTTTAGATTTTAAACTCTTAAATTTAACTCAAGTTTAGGTGGACAAGTATGCCTAATGTGTGATAAAATTAAGTTATGGGCCACTTTGACAACAGCCTTGCACTCCCCCTTTTCATGCAATAAGTGAAGATTCCTCATATTCAATGAGAGATGATAATATGCATGCATGATTGTTATATATCCATCACATACTTGATTATTTTTAAATCTTTTATAAATTGCATTAATTTTATTTAAGTTGATTGAAATTTTAGGTAGAAAATTTAAATCTTAAAGAGCTTACCAAAATACAAGCCATACAATAATCATCACATTTCAAGAAACTTAAAAAAAGCATATAATTTTTAGTACACACTTTGAGTAAACACACCAACCAATTTAAATTAAAATAATAGAGAAAGGCTGGTATGGTCAGGTACTATTATACACCCTAGAAAAGAAAAAAAAACTAAGTTGCCAAGGTCAACCTTTATACATCCTCGATTACAATAAATATTACAACAAAATAAAGAAGCCTATGGGGGTCTTCAAACCATCTCTTAATCTTCAATGTGTTGGATTCTTCAAGCATCATAGGGCCTCCCAAGTTTATGTCATCTAATCTCTGCTCATCCTAAACTTCATGGCTCTAATTCTAATTTAATTATAAAAATTATATTTGAAAGTTTCAAAAATAAAATTCTAACAAAATTTACAAAGTTGTGGTTAGCTATAACACACATACACGCAAGCAGTTATGGTTTACACTATTTGACTTAGCACTAGTGAGTGTCAAGCCAATCTATCATAACGGGCAATACTTAGAGGGGCAAGTAGCTCCTATAAGCAAAAGTATTTAATTTATTTTTACTACAATGGCCCCCTCTTTTTATTAAACACAATCCCCATACAAAGCAGCGTAGTCTAGTAAATATCGTCCTACTATTCAGGTTATGCATGAGAAATCCTAACATTTAGTTTAAAATAATACACCACAAAATAAAAAAATAGTACATTAAATAGAGCATTGACCTAACTTGTTTAGGGTTGGTGACCTATCAATCTAATGTATGTATGCAAAGGTTAATATAGTAAGACAAAGCTAAGCTTTAGTATTTGAATTAGAATTTTAAAAATTGAGATTTAAATTATTGTCATTGAATGTTTCTAATTCAAATGATTAATGATTTAAAAATTAGATTTTTACATTCTAATTTATCCTTAAATTTAGGTTAGATCTAATGTTTTGAAGAGTATGAGAAACAATAGACCCTACTTAAGATAAGGCCTACTTTTTCTTACACCTACCTATAAGTTGATTCTAAAAGTGGATTTTATGACTTTTCACATTTTTAATGAAGCATTGTATTTTAATTATGCCCTAGATTTGAGTTAGATTTAAATGAAATTATAATCATATGAAGTTCATCTTAAGATCAATGAACATAAGCTATAGCTTTCCTTTATGACATTATTTAACCTTCTTCATCATCTTCAACATTTGTATATGTTTATATCTTTATTGCAAGTATTAAATATGTATTTTATTATCATTAAAGAATACATAATTTAATTTATATATCATTTTTGTTTAAGATAATTAACTCATTCGTGCATGCTTGCATGCATACGTATATTTTTCATTGATCTTAAATTGAGGATTTATATAAATTGTACAAGTATAAATTCATCTACATGAATGCATATGTATTTTTTTAGGAAAGAATAAGATATTTAATTTACATACATTTCTCTCTATAATTCTTAGGTGTGCCCCATTATTAAACCAAGGAGTCGAGGTATCTAAAATCTCCTTCGAACCAATAATTTTGTGCCCTCGGGCATCTAAACTATGTATTGATGATGTATATGACTAATACATTTTGATTAGTTTTATTAATTAAAAAAAATTCATAAATACACTTCAATTTATATAAAAAATTATTTTGAAGTTTACTAATGATAATAGCATTAATGGGTATAATAACATAATCTAAACTTAATAGATATTATTTAAAAATGGATGTAAATGAATAGAAATTAGGCACATATTTGCAAATTGATGATGAACAATAAATATACATAAAAAAATAATTTACTTAAGATATTAATTCTTAAGGCTAATCACATGGGTATAACACCATTTAAACCTAATTAAGCTTATTTTCTTTTAATTAGCACTTTCACATTAAAGTTAATTAGATTTATTAGAAGAGAAATATTTCAAAGTTATCCCATATCTCTCTTTATTCATTGAATAACTTAAAAGTGGAATAAACAATTTTTATGAATTAATTAAGTTTTAATAATTACTATAGCCAATTAAGCTCAAGAAGCCCAAAATTTTAATTATACATCAAATATAGGCTCAAAATTCATTAAAAATTATAGAACATAGATAAACATAAATAAAACATACCCTGAAAATTTCTAATGCAAATTTGCTTATAGTTTATGTTTAATTAAATAAATATGGAAACTCAAAATCATCAATTACACTCAAAATTTCTTAAACCAATTGGAGATTTTGATTTCATTGATAACCTCTTTGTTAGTTGAACACAAAAAAGAGTTTGATTATAGTTTTTAGAGATTATGTAAGTAGTTATGAATTTTCTAAGTTTTAGGCTAATTAATGAATTATTTAATTAATAAAAATTATTTTAATGAGGATTTTGAGAATTAATTATGAAGAGGCTCTCCTACCATTCTTAAATAATCAACAATAATTTTTATAATTTTCTATCACTTAATAAATTAATAAATCACTAAAATGGGCAATTAAGGTTTGAAAATAAGTATTTTCTAGTCTAATTGACTTGAAGTAATTATGAGAGGTAGATGTCATCTTATATAACATTCACAAAAAATTTCAAGTGATTTGGCTAAGTAATTATGGTTTAATTTCAACATTAATGAGAATATTCATACCCTAATTAACCTTAACACACTTAAAATAATTACACTTTACTCTTCTCTATTTAAGCTGAACAAGCTGCAATTATATATATATATATATATATATATATATATATATATATTATTAGTTTATTAGTTATGATTTTTAAAGTTCTTGCTAGTTAATCCTAATTAAAATCTACTTAAATGACTTTCTTAGTTAGCGGCTTAGTCAGCCGCACTTTAGGCATGGTGTCATGGGAATGGTTATTTAAATAATCTCCTGTGAATGGTGATTTAGTAGCGGTTGATGTAGTTTCATCCCAAGTCATTCGATCTTTGATCGAACGACTCTAGCTAATGTTACATTTTAATATGAATTAAATAAAAATTTCTAACATGATTAATCACGACCATCCATCTTAATCATGTAGGATGGATGACCCGTGATTCATCTTTCTCCTCTAATGAGAGATGAATGGTGTGTCTTTCGCTGCTCAATCTGAGCTAGTAAGGCTTGAATTTTAAAGGGAAAAAAATGCAAAATGATGAGTGGGGAGAATGTTATGGATCCCTATGGTTTGATTGAGATGAAATGCATACTCAGTTTATAAAGGACTAAATATTCTATGGACATCTATAGTTTGAGAATCATTCCTCGCCAGAGCTAAAACCAGTGGTGGAATCAATCGAGTTAACTTCACCTTGAAGAGGCAAAACCCTACTATTGAAGTCCTCATAAGTGTTATATTTATGAAAATTCAAAATAATTAAAATGTCTTTATCATAATTTTATATATTAAAATGTTATAGGTTTAAGTATATTTTGTATTGTTATAATAAAATCCTAAAAAAAATATAAAAAAGAAGAAATTTAGGCACAACATCATGGCGTTGAAAATGGCCTAAATTATAGCAAATTGATAGCAAGGCCAATTCCTAGACGCTATAACACCAATGTCACAGTGCTAAATCATGCTCTTTTCAGGACATTTTGACAGCAAGCTTAGTGCCTAGGCAGTGCTACATCATTGTACTAAAGGCATAAATATAAAACACAAGTAGTATAGTAAAGACACATGTCAATCAGAGAAGGCCTGTCAACAACATAGCCTACGACATGATAAAACAGATTTGTGTTATTTTATTGATTATTTCAAGTAGTTTTTAAGGGAGTTTAGACAGTAACTAAAGGATAACTTGCCAATGCTACTATTAGGCTATAAATAGGAGACCTTTCCAAGTGTTACAAAGTTTATTTTAGAGTTTTTGGCAAGTGATGGAGTGTAATGTAAGTGTGTGTGAGTTTTTATAAAGTACTTGGAGAGTGACTGTAAGTGGTGTGAGAGTGTTGTGGGTAGTATGGTAGTGTGTTTATTTTAAGCAAGTGGTAAAGAAGGAGATCAAAAGCAAGAATTTTTAGTAGGGGATGTTGGTTATTTCTATGAGAAAGCAGTAGAGGATCGCAAATAGTGCACTTAGAAAACTTAATCGGTGTGCTCTTTCCTTTCTTCTCTGATTATCCTACGTCTTATTTTAATGATATTTCTTTCTTCTCTATTATGAAGCACTAATCGTATAAAGTGTTCTAAATTCATGTGAGTTTTTGGATGTTTTGTACTGTATTAAATTATATTTATGAATTAATATAAGAAAAATATTCATGTTTTTTATGATATTAGTGTTTTGCTTTTCTTCATGTTTTATTTACTTATAATCTGGCCAATTGTAAAGATAAAATTAAGTGTGATCTAAAGATATCGATGAAGTCCTAGAAGAATGATTTGAAAAAAGTCAAATAGATATACAAATTAGCCATTAATGTGCTAAATAGTCTCTTAATGCTAAATAGCCATTAAACATATGTCAATTTTTAGGATTCATAACAATTTCAAGGGATATATAGGTAATACATCCAATTAAAATTTACTAGGCACTAGGCAAAAACCTAGCAAAAGAGATTGGTTTAGTTATACAACATTTCTCTCCTTATTCACACTACAAGCTTAAAATTAATTCTACTACTTAGATTTATATAATATATAATCTAAAATTTCTATAAATTCAAAGTACACTTTTCAAAATTAGGAACAACACTTATATTTTCTAGAAAAATATAAAAATTAGTTTTTTTTTAATAAAAAGTATTTTATTTGCGAAATAGTAGATAGTTGTTTGACTTAATCACTCTATTTAACTTTAAAAGTAAATATAAAATTTTTTGTTCTAATCCTCATGGGAATTATACTTTATTTATTTTATGTTATCTAATGCGAAATGTGCACTTACATATAAAAAAATATCAATCAAGTCCCCTCTTGCCTCCTTGCCAAGTGGCTCCTAAAACCAAGTTGACCCACTTCTTCATCGAAGTTTGATTTGGCTCCTATCTTTGGTGCTCAAATTAAGTGTTTCTTAAATCATTTATGTTTGTTAGAGTGTGGTGAAGGTGTGGAATAAAAGAATTAGACTGGGGGTGAAGGTTTGATGCATTAGAGCTAAAGAGGAGCTTGGTGTTGCTGGTGATGGGATACAAGAGAGTCTCTATAAAACTCAAGGACTCTCTTCGAAGGTTGAGTGAAGGTGTCTGTGTTTTTTTATATCTCCCTCTATATGTGAACTACCCACACTGGTTAGTTCAGCTTTAGTTAGCCAATCATGTAGTAAAGGTAGCCCAAATTCACATGGGATTGATGAGGTGGAGTATCTAGAGTGGTTGGCCAAATTTGGTGGGCAGTGGTGAAGGAGATAAGCCATGGTGGCTAAACCAAGGGTTGGTCATGGTGAGGGTGACTTCTCCTTGGTCAATATTTGGGCCAGGCTTGTTTAGATTTCAAGGCATGCTAAGAGTGTTGTCTTGGCCATGTGGAGGGATTGAACTTTGCTATTTATGAATTTTTTCCTATTTGAAAATTTAGTTCACTTAGTTTGGGCTAAACTGAGTTTACCATGGGTTAGGTCCACTTGAGCAGGTGTGGGGGAGTCCAAGGATAAGTCATGTCAAGTTTGGTTGGGTTTGGACTTGGTTTAGTTGGGTTAGGTTCATTTGGACTCTTATACGTCAATATGGGTTCAATTAGGTTTGGTTGAACAATTAGCTAAATTGGGCCGAGAGGCTATTGAGTTATGATTAAATGATGATTAGATAAGTGTTGGTATAATTAGTTTGAGTTGATTTGAATTGGATTGTAATTTAGCTCATAGGAGTTTATATGGTTCAAATGAGTTAAGTTAGCCAATTTGACCAATTTGATTAAATTTGGTTCAATTAAAGGTTGTGTAATGTTCAATAATGCATGATTTTCTTGACATTGTTGAGTGAGAATACCTATAAGGGTAAGATTCTTATTAATATAAGTTTACTAACAACATAAAATAAATCAAAGCCATGATCACCAATGGATAACTAGAAACTATGCTAATAATCAAATCCAATCTCTAATGCTAAGATGTTTTTATAGGCTTCAAAGACAAAATAATTCATCTTACATATTATTTTCTACATATTTTATGTTGAGAGGAGATTGAAGTCCCATGAGAAGTAGATAAAGAAGTCTCAGTATTAATTTAGACATAAGGATTATCACTTGTATGCAATATAGTATAATCTCTTATAATAACATAAATTATTGAAAGTGTGATCTCTCATTGATATAATTTGTACTAATATAAATGTTGTATTCAGAGAAATGAAAATAAGAGCAAGAAATTTTTTTTTTATAATAACTCTTTGAAAAAAAATCTTTCTCTATAGAAAGTTCATTTGAAATAATTTGAGTAACATCAATTTCCATGATGATTCTAGTTATTAAAGGTCTCGATATATAGCTTTTACGTGAATTCAGATGTAAGAGTTTATCAAAAATAAATTCCATTGAAAAGAAATGAACTTGTTAAATAGGTGAATCCTTAATTGAAGAAATGTTATCCAAACTAGAATAATAGGTGATTCATTTAAGTATTCACTTTCAAGAGACTACTTAGATTACCTTATAATTGAATTATCGATCACCATAGAAATTTTTGAGAAAAAGAGTATCGAAGTCCTTAATCTAAAAAAAAAAACTTGGGAGCACATAGTTGGGTTTGAGAAAAGGGCTGCGACATTCCTAAAATGCTTAATAGATTGAAGGGGAACTTAATAGTTTATAGATGTGGCTATTAAGTGAAATTTTATCCACGCAAGCAAATCTCCAAGGGTTTGAAAGCTTGGCAAACAAGCCAACATAATTTAAAATTGTAGATTCATCTTGAATTATGTAAGGAAGAATAAGATATTGGTTAGAAGAGAAATAAGTTGAAGAAGCATTGTATCATAATGAAGCAATCACCAACTAAACTGGAACCACATTTGTAAAATTTCCTCTAACAAGAGCCAATTCTGCCTGAAAGGTCATATTATTAGTAAAGAGTTACACCAAAGGCTGATTTAAAGAAGACATAATGGATAAGGGAAAGTGATGGATGCTAACACCAAGAGGTGTTGGCATCCAAAAAATCAAAGAGGCATGATTGAGGGTGAAAATTAAGAGACTTATTGAGAATTGATTTTGAGTGAATAAGGGAAGATGTTTTAAGACACTTGATATGAAAGAGGCGGCAGTAACTAGATATTAAAGAAGAGGCAGTGGCTAGGGGAAAGAGTTCCTCTCAGAAACTTCATCATTTAAAAATAATTTGCTTTTTTTTTCATTAAAGGATTAGATTTGCCCTAAAAGAAAATTTATCATTACATGTAGTATTTTCTTTTTGATTTTTTTATCATGGCTTTAGAAGACCTTGGTAAATAAAATTTCAACATCAAAACATAGTTGGTAGGTCAGTTATAGTAATTAGTCTTCTAAGGTTTTATCCATTAGTTATCGAAAAGCTGATTTGTCTATGGTTTTAAAGAAAGTTCTATTATAAGAAAATTTTAATATTGAAAAAAAAAATCTAAATCTCAATTCCTTAAACATTTGCCTATTAGACACCTATATAAATTTCTAAAAGTATAGTTGAAAATTGCAATTTGACCATCATCATTTTGGGTATGGAAAGCAAAAAAAAGTTATGCTTGGGCACAAAAAAATTTTTTAAAATATGATACGAACCAAATTTTGCTATTACAAATAATAATTAAATGGGGACTATGGACTCACACTATTTTATATATGAATGATCTCATTATGTGAGAAGTATCTTGCAATAGAACAAAAAAATGTACCATTTTTAAGAACTAATCAACTACCATAAAAATCTCTATCAATATCTCAAGACCCCCTAAGTAAAGTGATGTATTATCCATTAACAAGCTGTTCCAATGCTTAGATAAAACTAGGAAAGTGATGTATTATTTATACTTCTTTTTTCAAAGAATTTAGCTTATTTACATGTTAAACACTAAGCTGCTAAATTTTGAACATTCCACTTAAGAAAGACCAATAAAATCAAATTTGTATCAAATTTAAAAATTTTCTTTCTTAAAATAATCAATAATTTATATAGAATGTAACATACTAATAAGAAAGTTCCAAAGAGAAGTCTTAGGAGTACATAGTTGTCATTGTTTCTATAGATATCTATTGATGACTAAGAAATTTCTTATAAAGCCAAAAGTTTACTCAAGTGTTCAGCATAAAGTCAAAAAAATAAAATAAAATAAAAATCAAGACACATAAGAAGTTATCTTTAATTTTATTAAATTATAGGGTTAAGAAATAATTCTTGAAGTTACTCTAGATAATATGCCACTAACTTTATTTATAATTTTAAGTTTCTATTTGAGAATGAAGAAGTGGTCTTGGAATAAAGTTAACCATCTTATGTGTATATGAATTAATTTTTATTTAGT
This sequence comes from Cymbidium sinense, assembly GCA_021442155.1. Lineage (NCBI taxonomy): Eukaryota > Viridiplantae > Streptophyta > Magnoliopsida > Asparagales > Orchidaceae > Cymbidium > Cymbidium sinense. The sequence continues at coordinate 34,369,602 of CM038232.1, forward strand.
GTATATGAACATTAAAACATTATCATTTAAATTGGGGAAAGTTTTTTTGTGATATAATGTAATTAGCATCTTAAAAATTGAATTATAGTGTAAAGTTTTATATTTTAACTTAGATTACTTGGCTTCATTTAATTTCTTACCAAATATTACTAGAAGATGATTTTTCATGACTCAAAATTTATCTAATTCAATTTTAAATGCGTAATAAATTGCTTCAAGCTTTAAAGCCTCAGAAAAATAGGGACAAAAATAATTAAAATTTTAATTTGATTTAAAGATTTTATACAACAATAGCAAGAAGCCTTTATCCCACTATGTGTGGTCAGCTACATGAATCCTTCTTCTCCATTATGTCCTATTAATTGTCAAATACTCATTTATTTCTAATAAACTAAAGTCATTTTTATACATCATAATCAAGTCTTTTTTTGGTATACCTCTACCTTTTATAACATAAGACAAATCTAATATATATTCTCTTAATTGGGTTATCGGATGGCCAACACTTTATGTGACCAAACCATCTAAGGTGAATCTTTCTAATCTTATTTACTTTGGAGCTACTCCAACCATCTCACAAGTATATTAATTTCACATTTTATCTCAAAGAGTAAATCCGCTCATCCACGTGAGCATCCTCATCTTTGCAACACCTAACTTAAATTTTATGCTCCTCTTTTGTTGGCCAACATTTTGTACCATAAATCATTGTAGGTTTTACCACAATCTTATAAAAATTTTCCTTTAGTCAAAGTGGTACGTTTCTATAATAAGCTAGATACATCCCTCCCACTTCAACCATCCAGCTTGAATTTTACTAATAGCATCCCCACCTATTTCACCAACAATTTGAACAATAAACCCAAGATATCTGAAAAGTTTACTTTTTTTAATGACTTGATCACCCAATGTCACAGTACCATCACTAGAATTTCTAAAACTAAAATTACACTTCATATATTCAGTTTTAGATCTACTCAAAAGAAAACCTTTAGACTCTACGGTTGACCTTCAAAATTCAAGTTTCTCTTAGACTCCTTCTATAGTCATATCAACATGAAGAATGCCATCAGTAAAAAGCATACACCAAGGTACATCCTTCCTATAAATGCCTATTAAAAATTTCCATAACTAAAGCAAAAAGATTTGGGCTTAAAACTGATCCTTGATGTAATCCAACTAAAATAGGAAAATATTTTGTCAATCTTCCTTGTGTTTGGACAGAAGTAACAACTCTACTATACATATCCTTAATGACTTGAATATAATCAATTATAACTCCTTTCTTTCCTAGAACTCTCAAAAGCACTTCTCTTGGAACTTTATCATATGCTTTCTCTAAATCAAAAGATATCATATGTAGATCCTCTTTACTTTCTCTATACTTCTTCATCAAACCTCTCACAAATATATAACATCCATGGTAAATTTATCCGACATAAAACCAAGTTGATTTTGAGAAACTTTTGTATCACATTGTAACTTACACTCAATTACTTTCTCCCATAATTTGAATGTATGACACATTAGCTTAATTTCTTTATAATTTGCACACTCTTGTGCATCACCTTTAATATTAAATGTAGAAACCAATAAACTATTTTTCTACTCATTTGTCATTTTTTAGTCTTTAAAATAATATTAAAAAGATTAGTAAGCCAAGAAATTTCTTAATCTCCTAAGAATTTTACACTTCGATTAGAATATCATTAGGTCTTACTATTTTTTCAAACTTCATTTTCTTTAAAGCCTCTCCAACTTTAAATTTACTAATACAATGATAAAAATAAAGTTTTTTATTTAGGTACTAAGCTTGCTAAAATCAATCATATTCTCAGATTTTTCATTAAAAATTTATCAAAATATCTCATCCACTTATGTTCAATATCCTTTTCTAAGAAAGTGTTTTATGATTTTTATCTTTAATGCATCTCACTTGAACTAGATTTTTACTTCATCTATATCTTTGCTTGGCTAACTTATACATACATCTTTTACCTTCTTCAGTATATAATTTATTGTATAAATCACTAAAAGTTAAATTTTTTGCATCTCATATTACTTTTTTAGAATCTCTATGAACACTTTGTATCTTTTTCAATTCTTTGCATTTTTATATCTAAATAAAATTTTATAATAACTTTTCTTATCTCTTATTATTTTCTTGTACCTTTTTACTCCACCAATATTTTAGCAAAAAAAGTTTTTTCATTTTAATTCTCCAAGAGTATTTTTGCAACTTATTTAATTTTGCTTACTATTTTTTCTTAAATAATATTAGCTTCCTTTATAAACATCCCAAATTCTATGATCTAGTAACTTATTCTTAAAAAATTTTTTATTAGTGCTCCTTAAGTTTCACCATCTAATCCTAGGATAATGATTCAATTTATTTTTCATCTTTCAATACTTTATCTTAAAATCTAAAACTAACAATCAATGCTGGGTATTTAAAATTTCATCTAGAATAACCTTATAATCTTTATAACTAAAGAATCTATTTTGTTATTGAAAAATAATCAATCTATGTTTTATTAGATCCATTCTTATAAGTATAAAATGCTCATATCTTTTATTAACAACTACAAAATCATAACTAAAGTAAAATCTAATATAATTCTACCTTCTATATTAGTCTCTCCAAATCCATAACTATCATGAATATTTTTAAAACTTTTACCACTCTACTAACATGTCCATTAAATCTCTTTTAATAAATATATATTTTTTTTTATAAGGTGTCATTTGTATTAATCCCTCTAAGTCATTTCAAAATATTTCTTTTGAGCCTACATCCAAACCTACTTGAAGAGCATAATCACTTAATATTATTAACCTTAGTATCAATAACAATCTTTAAAGTTAAAATTATATCTCCATTTCTATTAATATCTACAACATTATTTTTAAAACTTTTATCTATAATCACACCTACACACCTACACATATATAAAGCTTTTATGTAGAAAATAATTAATAAAATTTGTTCAATTACAAATGATTAGTGATTTTGAGTGATACTAGTATTAAGGCTATTAATTAATCTCTCATAATAGTGGCTAGATTATTCAATATTTTAACTTTAATAAAATACTTACAAGATGGCTAGTTTAGGATAAATCTAATTTTGGAAGATCACGTTTGGTTTTAAAAGTTTATATAATAAATCTTATGAAAATCACCTTAGTTTAAAGTTTTTTTTTATGTTGTTGTATAATTTTTTTAAGTTCTAAAAATTTATTTAAGATATTATGAATATTTATTTTTAGTTGTGGTAAAAATAAAATAAATATTATTAAAATATATTATAAGAATTTCCTATATGAAAGCAAAAGACATATTTATCATTCCTCACATATATGCTAAGGTAATTTAGAAGTTCAAATGACATTATTAGCCATTCATAAAGTCTTTTAAAATATTTAAAAGTTTTTTTTAATTTATCTTCCACTTTAACTCTAATCTAAGGATAACTATTTTTTGATCAATTTTGAAAAAATAATTTACCTTTAAAATTATATTCATTAAATCATCCAATGATCAAATAAAAATTTTATTTGATAATAATTATATTTATTGTCTTTCTATTGACACATATTCTCCAAGTTTTATCTTTTCTATGTGTTAAAAAAGTTAGGACTATATATTGAATAAGATTATCTTAGAGACAAACTCTTTTTTTAGTAATTCTATAACTTATTTTTTCCTCAATATGTTTAATGGGGTTCATTTTATAAGAAGGGAGGTTAGAAAATATCTAAGTACGAAATTAATAACAATATCACAAAAGTTAGAAAGATGCAGAGAGATCATAGTCAGCATATGAGTCTCATCAGAGTCTAGTGCAACTTCCTTTAAAAAAAGTAACTCATTAAGAAGTTCATTAGATGCAATATCTCTAAAGTTAGAAGAGTGCAAAGAGATCATGCTAATCATATGAGTCTCATCAGAGTCTAGTGTGACTTCTTCTATATATAATAAGGGAAAGAATGTTAAATAAAAATTCCTTTTTAACTTTTAAAATATTTTTTTTTCTAGTTTATAATTGAAAGGCAAATGTATGGCAACTTAGCTCACAAATAATAATTTTGTTCCTCTTAGTAGGGTTTATAATGATTTTCGATTTGAATTTAATATATTCTTGTGAATGAGCTTGGGTTGAAGCTAAAGTTATCTTATTAGTGTCATAGTGGGTATCTTTTCTTAAAGTTTAATTGGCAAGAGTTTAATGATCCTATTTTTATATTTGAAGATAGAAATATTTAATTAATTATAGTAAGTAACATTCACATTATATAATTAATATCTTCCTAAAAAGATATGGGCAATGCTTATAGAGAATAATCATATTAAATTTGATCTTCACACCTTTCTATTTTGATAAGAACTAAGTATTGATTGATGATGAAAAGAGATGTATGATTAACTTAAATAATAAAGATGAGTTTATGGTATGGTTCAATTTTAAAGTTGGCTCTAGCTAGAGTGTTTATTATATTAATATTCATAATACTTTCCTCATCTATAATCAACTTGTATCTCTAATGATTACACATGACATACAAACTAAAATATATATATTTTTTTTTACTCGTGTCTTCTATCTTATTCTTTTTAGCTATAGTAAGGCATATCATCAAATTATGCTGAGGATCATCTATCAATTTCAAAATTTTGTTAGATAGTAGGATGTCATCATAAGCTCTTTCTAAAGCATCATGCACTAGGGTCCTTAATATCTTTTAAGAATAGAATTTATGCTTTATACTAATTTTATATGTAACTTTTCTTGTGAGACCTGAAGCAAATTATATAACATTATCAATTTTAAAACTCTCTTTAGTAGGAGTTTTCATTATATGGGGGTAGGGTGGCCTAGCAATAGATTAATGGGACAAAGTGAAAGAGATTTTACTCTTAGACATATATCCATAAGAACACAAATAAAACTTCATTAAAATCTAGATTTCCTTTTTAGTTTTTAAAGCAAACTCATGCCATCATATAATTTTTAATTATAAATATGCTATAAAATAATCTACATGGTGTCAGTACAAAATATCTCATTAATTTTAACTTTATTATAATTATGTTTGATTATAATGATGACTTTCTTAACTCCCTTAAAGAATCTCTATCAATATCATCAAGGTGATCAATTGAGTAATCTCAGAAAAATGTAATGCAACATTTTTTGAAATCAAATGAGGAGGAAACTAGTGTCAGTAACCTCTTACTTTAAGGCACATAAATTGTTAGAGGTCTTTTACACCACATTGTCATGTATTAATATACCTTAATAATATTAACTATATGTCCTTTAACTTTTGGTAACTAAGGACAAGACTGCTCCATCCAATAACTCCATCCAATAAAGCTTATTTTATATAAAAATATTATAATTAACAATTAGCTTAGTCATATTACACAATAAAAATATGTTAAGTGCTTTCATGTTTGCATTTGAATTTTGCTTGAAATGATCCCTACAAAATACATAAGTTATTGGTAGTAGAATTTTTTGGATTGTAGAAGATTCAACCTTGTAACCATTATGAGAGAAAATTTACATGCTCTTAATTAAAAAAAAAATACAAGTTTGATGATGCACCAATGTCTAGGTAATCCCCACCCATCTAGTCATGACAACCCACAAAATGACACCCATGTGTATGTAGATCAAACTATTTAAATGTTGTGTAAAAGTAAGTTCAAAATCTCAAACTATTCAATCTCTCTCTCTCTCTCTCTCTATATATATACATATATATATATATATATATATATATATATATATATATATATATATATATATATATATATATATATATATATATATATATATATATAGCTTTGATAATGATATTAACTTAAAGCATCCATGTGTGCTGGCTGTCCTTTTTGATCTTTCAATATTAATCTATTTTATGTCTTATTCTAATAAATGATACCATAATTTGACTTAAGGTTTGCTAAATCATCATTTTGTTAAAATTTAGGTTGAAGACGACCCAATTGTTAGGTAAAATTGATGCTTGAATAAAATTTGATCAATCAAAATTTGTCATGCTCAACCTACCCAATATTTTCTTGCTATATACAATATTATGGTTAGTTTTAAATAGTGTCAATCCAAGCCAAATAACTTTTATTATAAAATAAAAATTTTAGTTTATGCATAAATCAAATTTAAACAAAATAATAAAATAATAAAAATTTCTCTTTTCTATTGATGAGCTAATATTTGAACCCAATAATGTAATTTTAAAAATGTTACCTAAAATTCCCGAAAAATTATCATAAAGAAATATAAATATTTCTTCTGAAAATTATTTTATGAAGTTATCTTAAACGTGCTAATATGGAAGGAGTAAATCCCACAAACCTTGCTTGCTGAGTTTGCACGCGAAATATCTCTTTTAATAATGGGGTAAAATCGGTAGTTCGCATAATAAATAATACAGAGGAGCGGCCCGACGGCTGAAGTGACGGCTTTAATTGTTTACCTTTGGGAAATGGGCATCGACGGGCAGATGTTTCATAGGACACGTCAAACCATCGTACGTTGGTCGACACGTACCACTTCGGAACCGCGCTCTAACACCAGCGAAATCTTGACCGTTAAAAATAATTCAAAACAAATTAAAAACAATTCTAACTTTCACGAGCTTCAGCTTTACCTGTTAAGTTTGCTAAATTTATTACAGAACAACAAGAGGCTTCGTCTTCTACTCTTGTAAAAAAAAATTATACCTTTGATAACTGAAGAGAACCAAGCCAAAAAAAAAATTTATATGTATAAGTAAAACAAGGAAATAACTGTAGAAAATAGGAAAAATATAGACCTACCTCTTATTGCTAATGGCCTTCTTTGCATCACTTCTGGTAATATTCTTCCCTATCTTTCTATTAGTATATAACATTAAAGAAAGAGAAAGAGAGGAAGAGAGAAAGAGATAGAAGACTAGTGGATGAGCAAGCTAGAAGAAAGCTAGTGAAATAAGGCTAATAGAGGGAGAAAAAATGGGAAGAGGAAGAGTTGAGCTCAAGAGGATTGAGAACAAGATCAATCGCCAGGTGACCTTCTCCAAGCGTAGAAATGGCCTCCTCAAGAAGGCTTATGAACTTTCTGTTCTCTGTGACGCAGAGGTAGCCCTAATCATCTTCTCAAGTCGAGGCAAGCTCTATGAGTTCGGCAGTGCTGGGTACCTCTCTATATATCTAACTTTGTTTGTTCACTTTCTACATAAAATGGAAGTTTTAAGACAGGACGTAGATCTCTTGTGTCGTTTTATTTAGTATTTTCTGCAGTTACTTTTGGTTGTTTTCAGGTCTCTTTTCCCCTCTTCTACCTTTGCCTCTTTCACGTTCAAATATGCGAAACTCTTGCTTTGTTTACATGAATCCATTAAATCTCTCTTTTATTATTGTTTGGTAGAGAAATTATGGTAACTGCAGTACGGTTTCACTGAAAGAAAATATCCTTTTTCTACTTATAACTATCAAGTTCATTTTATATATCTATATATCTCTTTTTTTTCCAGTTTTATTTGCAAGGTGCAATCTTTTTCGTATGATCTGATGGGTTTCAACCTAAAGGAGAAATCTTTGTGATCAAATGTATGCTTTTATTTCGAAAGGGTTTGTGTTGTTTGATCTTTATGGAGATTGGGTTTTTAGATGAGGAAAGAGTTGCTATTTCAGAACTTAGAAGACAGATTTTTCATGAATCTGGTGGGACAATGTTTTTGTTGAGTTTTTGGAATTTTTCCATTTGTGTGAATATGTTTGGATTCCGAGGAGAGAAATGGTGCTTGAACAAATTAGGTTGGACAACATGGATACACATAGTTGGAGAGAAACTGAAGAGAGCTACCACTGATTCATCTTCTTTAATGTTAATTAGGTTTTCAAACTTACTTTTTGACCTATGGTAAACATAAGAAATTTATTTTTTTTAAATTAAATTACAAAATGAAATCTTTTAGTTGTGATTTTTGTAATAAATCTTAATTGTCTTGTTCAAAACTTGAATTCTTTACCCAAATTGTTTTTTTTCTATTTTTGGTTATCGTATAGGTGTTTTCAATCTAAATTGAGGTTTGAATCTAATTACGAGCAAAACTTTAATATAAGTCTGTTATCTTTCATTTAAAAATTAAACTTAGGTGATTAACTTACTTTATGTTTCTTCGAATGTCTTCTTTAACATTAAACTAAGGCCACATCTTTTATATCATCTTAGTTTATTTGATTTTCGTTTGAGCTGAGTATTTTTTTTCTTAGGTTTATTAAAAAATAAAAACGAGTAAATTTTGAAAATTATGATGAAAGCGTTATAATTGTGCAGAAATTATACGAAAATTCTGGTCAAGATTGAAGAACAAAATAGAGAAGAAAAACAACCTTGCAATGAGTCATGGTTTTTTTTTTCTATCTTATTCTCTCTTGTCGTAGTGTTCTACTGCTTTAAACAGCAAAAAAAAAAAAAAAAATCAACCAGTGATCAACATAGAATTAATTAATATTAATAAGTTGAAAATTGTAGAAAAATACTAAGAAAACGAAATCAGCCACCTAAAAACCGTCTACTAATTCGTATAATAAAAATGGACAAACTCATTATCAAATTCGTCCAAGAAAGTTTGGATTTTTAACTGAGTTTTGCTATGGTATGAGATAGTTACTGTTAGGGACAGCACTTCGGGAAACAGAGCCCTCGAACAATAAAATTGAAAAAAAACACAAATTTATGCCCTTAGAGACCCCATTTTCCGTGTGTTTCTTTCATTAATGACCTAACAGTAGAGGTGTTGCGTAGAAGTTTAAAAATTTGATGATTTTTTTATCTGCATCAGTTTTAAGATATGAATTTTTCAGTTTATAGTTTATGAATTTAAATATACAGTTCACTTTCAGAAGGAAACATAATTTTAACAGAAATATTTCAGAAAAATGTTGAGTCTTTATATTGAATTGAGTGAATGGAACTATCGTTCTATTGGAAGGAGTAGAAAAATTAAATGAGAATCATTAAATTAAAGAATCGTAGTACTTAAATGCCTGCAATCATGCAATAGAAACAACAGTATATTAATGCTTATTGTTTTAAGTTTTCAGTTTGTCTACGCAGAGATTGGATGAATCTTATTTAATGTACAGTTGAAAAGCCTTGGGGTGGAGAAAATATTACATGCGGAGAGTTTTGATACATCAGGACTCCAATAAAAATGAGACATGTGGCATTAGTTAATTTTTTATATTAATTTTAATATAAATTAAAAAAGTTGAGCAGATGTGGCAGAATATGATTGAAGTCCTGATGTAAAACTACATGAAGACTCCGCATATAATATAATCTTGTCAGATAATTTTTTTATCTTCCCAACTTTCATCTTAGATGGCTAGATAACTCATCTTGTTCAAACTTAAGTTAACTCATGATGAAGTAATCACTTCTTCTTCTTGCCTCAACTTCCACATTTGCCCTAATACCAATTTGTTTGATTTGAATAGAATATGATAAGTGGAGGTGTTGGATTGCTTAGGTCGCTACTTCACACCACACTAAATATCAGGCTCACATTTATCTCTGTTAGCTCACTCTCTTCTTCTTTGTATGCGCACATACATAAGTGTGTACATAATAGAAGGAAGAGAAATAAGAGAAGCAGCAAGTTATTTCAGCCTTGCTTCTCTTTGCTCACTCATTACATGAAAAATTAGCCTAACCGTAGAGAATGTAGAAACCATAAGTCACAAGATTTTAGCTCCCACTACAACATGAAGCAATAAAATCATGGCTCATTTATTTCTTGCTCTTTTCTTTATTATTGGGAACTCAATTAGCACACTCCAAAAGAACATCCTAAATGTCGGAAGCTCTAGCCAAAAACCTTTATGCATTTAATGATTTGTTTCAACTTTTCTCAAACTTTCTCAACATCAGCTTACATGATTGCATCTATGGCACATTTTTTTGGAGGTTGTCTTGCTCTCTTGTCTTCGTCACCTATGGCTATTAGGAAAATTGCTCATATACTTGTCATATGTGATATGTTACTTTTCTGATCCAATCAGTAGGAGAAAGGTGAAAAAAAAGGAGAAAGAATATAAAAAAATCAGCAAGAGAAAGGTGGGAGCTTGCTTACTCAACTAGACTTACTATAAAACTATTTTTTTCTATAGAAGATAGATGAGTTCTATTACATTGCTTTGGTTTTATGACCATTAAATTCTACTTTTGGCTACCAAAAAATTATCATAAAAGATAATTTGTGATTGAATCCCATCACAATAATGTCATTATAAAAAACTTAATTGCAAATTAAAAGTTTGCAGATGGAGCATACCATTACAAAGTTTGTGACTCACATATATATTTCTTTTGTTAACATTAGCAACAACTGTGTTAGAACTTTTTTCTTCACTCACTTCAAATGGAATTGCAACTATTTTGATTTCTTTAGTGGCACCCTTATGTTGTTTGATTGGGCATCTCACTCAAAATAGTGTGTTATCAAACTAATTATTATGTTGGTGAACAATCTCAATAATTATACTTTGTTGGCCATACATGAAAGGAAGAAGTAACAACACAGAGACTAATTAGGATGATAGCTTGGATGGCTTGTGATAAATGAACCATTAATTTGTAAATGAAATGTGAAATTTTGCACCAATTGTGATCAAATTGTGACTAGGTTTATTGAAAACCATTGCATGACCATCACAAATGCATTGTGAAACTAAAGGTCATGATTATCCCATTGGTAGTCTACCATGAAACAGGCATGTCTTCAAATCATTTTGGATGAAAATTGAAGCCCTTTGCAATACCATTACTAATCAATTCCAAATCCATTATAGTTTTTTTTGTCAGTAATAAAACCATCACAAATCCATGTTTAATCTTTCTTCCATCTACCATGTTTCTAACAAACCATTCAGTTTCTTACCATTCAAGCATGTCAAGTCATTAACACATATTTACATTTAAAAGCAACCACTATATTTCAACAAATAGATACATAATATATTAACATTATATCATAGTGGAGCACATGCCAAAGACAAAAAATCAATAAGTAGCAAAAATAGGTTAATGCACAAATTATGACAATAAAACATATATATATATATATATATATATATATATATATATATATATATATATATATATATATATATATACATATATATATATATATATATATATATATATATTATTGTTGACATAAAATAAAACTAATTTAAAAACAAAAATAATACATATATATCATTATTGTATTATAAGCTCATGTTCACCCTCAACCTTGGTTTCAAACCTAGACAAATATGGGTATGATGAACTTCTCCATACCAAAGCATTTTGGCTCAAGTGGAATAATTCTTGATTACTAACTTATAGGTCTTAAGCATTAATCTCAAAGATGTAATAATTTGGTTGTATTTCAAGAAAAATAACTAAATACAATATTCACTACATGCACACATATATAATATATATATATATATATATATATATATATATATATATATATATATATATATATATATATATTACTTTCATGGAATATAGCCAAATTGAGTGATAAGGAGGGTGGACTCATCAATCAACTTCATCATACCACTCTCCTCTATTAGAAAGTTCTAATGTCGTACCTATGAATGATATGTTAAGTGATCAGATTAGCCTGCATAGTGTTGGCCATCTATTTAGTGTGATATTGGAGAAATGCATTGAGATGCTTTTTGTTACTTGAATTACACAATATAGTATTAACCATTTTATATGCTTAATTTATTTTTTGTATCTTGTAGCCATTCATATGTGGTTGAATAGTACTTCAAATTTCTTGACCCTAGTGTATTATCATTATAAAGATAAGTATAAAATTTTGTTCAAATGTAAATAAGTTAAATTAATAAAAGAATCTTGCATGTCATAATATTCAACCCAAAGCACTCATAAAACCATTTTTCTCAATAGATGGACCCCCTATGTGTAGATCTAGAATATAATGGATTGATTTCTTAACATGAAAGCTAAAAGAAGTTAACTTTAATTACATTTAATTATAATATTTGTAATTAAATAAATTCAAAATACTTAAAATTTATTGTAAAGATTCTTTCTTGCATAATAGCTTCTTTGGGTCACAATACTCAATAGCATCTCAAATTGTGACATCCTGTTTGGGTAGACATCTAACCTTAATGAGATTTAGGGGCATCACCAAACATGAGTTGTTACCCTTAAAATCTACTTGGTCTCCCTCTATGTTCCAATTATAATCTATGCATAATTTTATTGATGAGCCAAAGTAAATTTATGATTAAGCATCTCCACAAATGACAGAAAATTGAAACTCTATATATTGGATTTTAAAAGTATAATAAAATAATAAATTTGTAATATATGAAATAAACATATATAAAAATATTAAGTGTTACTTGAAGTACTACTAAATTGAATATCTTTGTCATCTCCTTCCTTTCTTAATAATTTCATTTTTTTTTTAATGAGAATGAATCTACCCTTTGTTTAGGCTTTTATGGTAGAAAGTAGATATTATATTATTGTCCATCATCACTCAAAATTTTTTCATCAATGGTATTATTTGATATGTGAACACATGCATATTGTTCTCCCTCTCCTATATAAAAAAGTAATCTATCACCTCAAACTTTTGACATCAATTTATAGTGTATTGAATTTGCTACTAGCAAATATTTTACACATTACCCACTAATCTTCAACTATATATCCTTTGGCATTGTTGCTTTAAGTCTATGGCCTAGGAAGATGAAGATGTATACAAAGTATTTGTATAATCTAAACTAATAATTTCTTTTGGCACTTAATTTAATTTCATATAGCATGCATAATAAAAAATTAATTTAAATATGTAGTGGAAAGTAAACAATTAGATATGGAAACAAGACGATATCTTTCTTAAAAAATAAATTTAAATTTAAAATTATATCTAATCATAAAATCTAACAGAATGATAATCTCTTAAAATATAACTTCTTACAATTAATCAAATAAGTCCTTTTGTGAAAGTTATTTTTCCATGATTTTATTGTTAAAATATATAATAAGTGCCATGATCAACTTTATTATTAGAGAGAAGATGATTACTACTTATTCAAGATTTTAATTTATAATCTAAATAAGAAATGATCACATCAAGTTTTGGTTAGAATTTATATCAAGGGCTTGTTAAACTTTGGCTTAAAAGACTATGATGTTCTTTAAATGGCAATTTGTTTAAAAAATTTTAAAATATTGATGGGCTAAATCTACTAGTGAGACCTCAAATAATTTTTATTTCAAAAAAAAAAAAACATGAACTTAATATAAATAAATTTATATGTGAAAACTCAAGTACTTCTCAAACTTAATACTAAATGAACCATATTGGAAGATGTCAACTAATAAGGCATTGCGTTGTCAATATAAACTGACAATTCCATACATACATACATGCCTACATATGAAACTTAACATTTTCTAAATTCAAATCCTTGCTATGCATAATATATTTGCTAAGATATGCTTTGAACATAAAAGTTTAATAAATGCAAGAAATACATCTTTCAGCAATCTAAAGCTTTCACAATTTAGATGAATTGATAAGTAGTCATTAAAATATTACTTTGCAATTCTCTAACCAAATCTACATTTTTATAAGAAAATAAATATTTAATATATTATAGTGTATCAATTTGATATTGTAACAAATATATTGTATACTACGCATGGTGAGCTTTGATTTCAAATTATTTAAGGTATTTTCACTACTTATTATTGGTAGTTCACTCACTACTTCAACATTATTCAATGATTCAATTCAACACTCATCTCTATCTTCAAGTCAAGGCCTCCATTATAGGTCATTGAAAAGGTTATGAATGTTTATCATTCCTTCAATGGAGCCACTTGGTCATTATTAAAGTCTAAGAATGTATTAATAAATTTGATTGAGTTGAAGATTACATTGCTATATTTATGAATATGATCAAAAATATTAATAAATTCTTATGAAGGTGAGTAACTAATTTTAAAGCCCTAATTTTTATAGTGAATAAAAAATTGCTACAGTTTGGATTTGATTTGCTAATTATGAAAATTATTAGAAATGTTCCCAATACGTGAAACGTAGTTAATTCACATTTTAAGATGTCAATCTCTCTTTGGAGGTTGTCCTCTTTTCTCTCCTTCACCATCCACTCTTAGTCAACAGCATAATCTTATCATTAACTTAAAAAGTCTTCCAATTTCTTCTCTTATGAGAGCTATCTTAGGAAATTATTAAAAGAACAAATGACAACCCATTGGAAACTTTTGACCATTTCATGAAACCATTAAATAGAGGTTGTCCTAAGGTAGTAGTTTATAATTTGTGCCACTTTTACTCTTATTTTTTTTAGCATTACATTCCTTTTTTTTTTCTCTTTGTGGCATGAGTTCCCTTCTTCTTTATTTTTTTTAGTAATGGAATTATTGTTCATTTGCTTTAAAAAAGAAAGAAAAAAAAACATCAATATGGTTAAAAAGCTAGTCATAGAACCATAAATTATGATGGACTTAAATTTGTTTTATGTTGATCAGTTTCTTTATTGCTTTATGACCAACTAGGATTAATTGTTAGAAAGCTAAATATTTTTTATAGTGCACAGTATAGGTAGCTATAATTTTTTATTAACCAAGTTCATACTTTAGGTTCATCCATCCTATCACACCTTTGTTATGTCAGGTGGCTAACAATGTCACTATGACCTTCAATTTATTGTGAATTGTTTTAAGCTGTGTATTTTTACATTCCTCTATAGTTGAACTCATTTTATCATGTGCATACTTAAATTATATATGTAGCTAATTTAGAACTTTTTAAAAGTTCTTAAATCAATTCGGAAAATGTTACTCCATCTTTGACAATATGATAGCTTTTAGTAGGACTGATTATACAAAAATATTCATGTGTCACACAAACACTATCTAACATATATAATTTTATTACAATAGAACCCTCATCACTATTACAAGATAATCTTTTCCTTCAAAAATAAAATGGGGGGTTACATCCACTTGAAAAATGTGGATCTTTTGTCCCCACTAAACACAATAAAAGAATAAAATTTATTAGATAATGTTTGGATAATGCAACAAGCATGTAACTTCATTACAATTTAACTCACCACAAATTATATCTCTTATAACATTTAAAAGGTCTCTTATTTAGCTTTTCTAACACTAATGCATCAAAATTCCTAAAAAATATAATGGTTATTTTTAGTTGTTTTCCATCTACTACTTTAACAAATGAAGAGCTACAAGAGAATAGTTTGCTCTACTTTCTTTAAATAAAATAAAATTCCCTTCTAACTTTGTTCTATAGAAACTAATCCTTGCATGGATAGGATTAAACCTAAGTATCTTCAATTCTAGAACACTTCAATTTAACCTTCAATTTTGAAGGACATCATAATATAGAAATTTGGCCATTTTAGTGGGATGTACCTAATTTGTCATTTATATAAAATTGTTTACCTATAAGTAGATGTGAAAATTTTAACAATATCTCATAGAGTTTGTCTACATAAGATCTATTTACAAATATTATTTACAAATATTATCTATCAACTATTAATATGAATTTCAATTTTTTTTTGTTAGATAGACAACTTCACTTTATTTCAATGAAAGAACCATTTATGTATATTATCATTTCATGGACAACACAATTGTGAAGTTGGGTAGTGTCTACCTTTATAATAAATGCAACATGCCATAGTTATCTTATTACCATAAGCCAACAAAATCCTGAGAGCATTTACATAAGAAATCATCATTAAGTTTAAGACATCATGTTGAATAATTTTCATACATTTAATTTTAGAAGAAATTTTAATTTATTAGAAAGTTTTATTTAAAATATTTCCTTATTGCATGCACACCTTTATGATTTCATGCATATATGTGATGGCATATATATATATATATATATATATATATATATATATATATATTCATACAACATATCAAAATCATAGTAAATTCACATGTGAACCAAGAAATTATATGCT
This sequence comes from Cymbidium sinense, assembly GCA_021442155.1. NCBI lineage: Eukaryota > Viridiplantae > Streptophyta > Magnoliopsida > Asparagales > Orchidaceae > Cymbidium > Cymbidium sinense. The sequence goes on from CM038232.1 coordinate 34,385,697, forward strand.
TTGGAATTTGCATAAATTTTATTTCTAAATTAATATTTTAACATGAACATGAATTAAAGTATACATATAGAATGTTGAGTTTTTTATTTGACAAATATTAAAGTCCAAGTTTGCATCGATTCAAGATTGACCTTAAAGTGGGATTTATTAGAATAATGCTTTAGGAATGAGAGATTTGCACTTGAATTTCAATAAATATTTACATCTCACAGTTATATCATATAATCCTTTAGGAGCCTTAATAAAGTGTATTAAATTTTGTTTTTTTTTTTTTTGCAATATTTAGTGTTGTTTTGGATTGAAGTAAAAAAGATTAAAAAAATTATAAAATGATTATAAATCCATAGAAATTCATTTAAGTTTACATATATATATATATATATATATATATATATATATATATATATATATATATATATATATATATATATATATATATATATATATATATATATATATTATTATTATTATTATTAAAATCACTAGAATCCAAACATGGACTAAAACTCTCATCAAAAGAATGAGTTATTTTTTAATGCAAAAAATTATCATTAAATAAAAATAATAATTAAAAAATAAAGCTTATGCAAGCCAATCAAATTAAAAAAGGATAAATAAAAACCTTAGAGAGATAAATATATCCATACTTTATTTCCCAATCATTCTTTATATAATATGTAAATTGAGTGATAATAAAATTATTAGTTATAATATAATTTAGTATTCACATTTGTTTATAATACTTGAAATTTATTTCCTATTTGTATACATTTGTAATAAAAAGAATAGGAATGAAAACTATTATAATACAATCTTTATTGTGAACCCTAAATAAAGATTTATAAAACTTAAATTTTACTTATGTGTAAGGATAATCTCCAAAAATGATGTCTTATGAACTGAGCTAATTGTATTGAAAAATAATGGAATATTTGCTAGATTGTTATCTATAAGTTTCATAATAATTTACATAATTTTGACTAGTATAAGTTGGCTAGGAAGCCACCCAGAAGTTACATGTTACAATTTTGTCCAATTATGATGAAAAATGACAATAAGAAAACAATTAACAAAATTGAATAATAAATTTATTTTCATTGAATTTTATGGCATTAAATTTGAAGGTAAAATAATTAATAGAAATAATGATTTGAAAAATAATCAATTATTTGAATTTATAAAAAAATTAAATAAAAAAAAAAGAAAATGGTGCAAGAATTTTAGGGATAAGTAAAATATGTTGGGAAGAATATAGATAGTTGATTGAAAGTTAATAAATATAATATCATATAATTAGTTATTCTACTATTTAAATTATATAAGAAATAAATTTTAAAAAATATTGATAAATGATGAATTAACTATCATAACAAATACTTAAGTTAGAGAGGATAATTATCTAGAACGATCTAGATTGGCATGTATGATTTGGAACTAGTCATATAGCCACCCTTTTTTTTAAAGCAAGAGTAGAAAAATTTTTATTTCTAGGATGAAAATACAAAAAATGAGAAATATTAGTAGTCATGCTAAAATAAAAGGAAAAATGAAATGTAAGAATATCATTTTATTCATAATAGCACATATATGAGCTTGTAATAATGATCAAATGCTTTAAGAAATAAGATGTGCCTGATATTATTTTACAAAGTAAATCAACAAAATCAATAAATAAAACTTTTTTATTTCAATGGAAGAAATTTCATTTAGTAAATATTGTAGGCAATTTCAAGATAAATTTTAACCATAGAATATAAGGTAATAATTATTGATCAATAGCTAAAGAACATGCAAATAATAAAAGTTGATAAAATTATGGTTTGAAAATAAAAACATCAATTAGTCTTAAAATTTTAACCATTGAATATAAAAGAAATGTTCTAATTAGTTCAAAAATATAAACATCTGTTACTCTTAAAGTGATTATAAAAAGGGAAAAACTTATAAAAAGTGTAATAAATAAAGCAAATATTACAACTTCTAATTAATTTTATAATAAGCAAATTGTCAAGAGATTAAATATCATATACAAAATAGTTAATATATACAAATAAAATTAAAGATCTATATAATTTGATACAATTAGGTGCATCAAAAATGATAATAGCTATTGCAAATTTTCTGCAGATGTGTTCAGCTATCTTTTTGAGGGAGCTATTTTCTCCTTTTTATTGTTATTATTATTTTAGTTTGTTTAAAAAATTGCCTTGCTTTAAAAATTGGTGTAATGTTATTCTTTTAGTATCAACCTTTTTTCTCAATTTTATAAATTTAGAAATATATCATTTTGATGATTAGCATATCCTATTTCTCTCAGTACATGCAAAACCCTAGAGCGATATCAACGTTCTTGCCTCAATTCTCAAGCTACCAATTCCATTGACCGTGAAACACAGGCAAATTTCTTTTCACTCTTGCATTAGATTTTTTTTTTTTTAAATATCTTTTATTTATTCATGTTTATTCTTTTTAATATATACAACTTTTTATTCTAAAAAAAATTTATTATTTTTATTTATTTAAGAATTGAAATTCAAAGAGCAACTTGTTTCCATTTTGGAAGATAATGTAGAAATATAACTGGTTGATTTTATTGTAATGGTTTAGTTTATGTTCTTATTCTTGTAATTCATTGATTTAGATCATCATGATTTTTCCATTTACATTTTTTTTTGTTAGAAGGTTAAAAATCTATCCTATATATTTTAAAAAATTGTTGGCAAGAATTAGTTTGGCTCAAAATTTCTCTCTCTCTCTCTCTCTCTCTCATATATATATATATATATATCTCCCAAACCCTAGCACTTTTTTTTCTCTCTCTTCAGAGCTTTCGTTTTAGCTCCGAAACTCCAAAATGAGGGTAGTGGCTGAATGTTTTCTTGATATTGGAGGAAACACTAATTCATTCGCGGGTGATCTAAAGGTTATCCTAGAATCAGTTGGTGCTGAAGCTGATGATGGGAGGGTTGAGTTCCTGTTATCTGAAGTTGAGGGGGAACGGGGAAAGTTCAATCTGTAACTTCTGATGGTATTGCTGCTGCAGTGGTAACTCCAGCCGCTGGTGGTTGTGATTCTATTACTGCCGCATCCGCTGTTACAAAGCCTTAGAAGGAGGAGAAAATGTAGAACAAGTAAGATCCTGATGAAGACATGAGCTTCTGTATATTTGATTAACTTGGGTTAAGCTCTCGAGGATGGAACGCACTATGGTGTAATTAGGTTTTATTCCGTATCATGCTTAAACATTATTTATCAATCTTTAGTATTAGCTTGTTTAGACGAAATCCAAGCCATGATGCTTCCACACAAATATGTTGTTGCTTCACTTTAAAAGTTAAGTAGGGATCGACTGTGATTTACTATTGATCGGAGATTATGAATTTTTTGAAATAATTATTGTTTATCCTTTTTGAATGTATATAATCATTCTTCTAATGCTTTCTATGGTCAATTAATTCCAAAAAGAGAGTCCTTGTTATTAATTCAGCATCAAAAATTTCTTGCATCGTTTAGATTAAACTAACATCTTAACTTTTGACTATTGAAATGTATCAGAGCTGGTACCAAGAAGTCTCCAAATTGAAGTCAAAGTTCGAATCATTGCAGCGCTCCCACAGGTACCTAAACAATTAAAATAAAAAACCTTGTCAGTTGAAGGTGAAGTAAAACAATTATTGATTAATGGGGAAATTTTCCTAGAGAAAGTCTGGGGAGAGTTAGTGCAATATTTTGATTTTTCATTTGCTTTTGATTATCAGAAGAGGTTGTTTAGTTAAATAATAGTACATTTCTTCCGATAATACTGCTATATATCAGGAATAAACGTACCACAATGAATAAAATATTTCTTTCGTTGCCAATTATCTTAGCTAAAAAATAATTTGACATGGATAGGCTGCAAATGAACCAAGCATTCGACAAGCTATTTGCAACTCAACTCGAATAGAGCCCATTCATGATCATCCGATTAACTTATCGAATGAGCTTGAACACTTCTATAATAATCGATTTCTAAATGATCAACTTGAAGAGTGTGTCGTTCAGTTCATTCATTCTCATTAGCAAGCTTGTTAAGGAGCTTGATTACGGCTTGATTAATGCTCAATTAAGATTTATTTGTGAATAGTTTTGTTTAATTTTTTTAAGCTTAATAAGCTTTAATTGATACAGCTCATACATATTTCTGAATAAGTTGCTCGCAAACAAACTCAATTAAGGCTCGATTAAAGCTCATTTATTTTATTAAACAAGCTACTTTTCAACAAACTTGATAATTCCAATGTGATTTGAGCTCGTGAACAAACTCGAGCATAGCTTGAATAATTTTCTTAAACGAGCTCAAGCTTGAACACCATCCTGAAGTTCGAATCAAGCTCAAGACTAGCTTTAACTCAATAATATAAATAAGCTTAAACTTGAACAAGCACATGCTCGACTCAGCTCAATTTGTTTGCAGCCCTGGACATAGATGTCAGCCAAATCATATTTGATACATTGACAGCTTTTTATTTGCCCACAAAATATAAATTTAAAACATTATTTATGAAATTATTATTTAAAAATATTATCATATCAAACAGCTGATATTTGCTAATGACAGAACCTTACAACTGATGTCAACAAATCAGGCAGTCCTTGAATCAAAATAGCATTTTTTTTAGGGCCTATTTCATTGCTTTTTGATCGAAAATATGCTTTCAAATGTTGAAACTTGTTAGTTTGTATCAGTGAAATTAAAAATTTAAAAGTTTTAAATACTATAAAACCGAAGCGTCTTCAAACACTGTGATCTTGTTTTAATATGCAAATTAAAGTACTGAAAAAAAATTGTTTTAAAATTAGCATGAGTGAATGAAATCATCCTATGCAGAACTTGATTGAAATTAAAAATTGAATATTAGTTATCAGCCGTAGCTTAGTTCATCTATTTTGGTTGCTAACTTATATGTTTTATGGACTTTTCTAAATAAAAATTTATGATGATAATTTTTCTGAAGGAATTTACTTGGAGAGGATCTTGGACCCTTAAACGTGAAAGAATTACAGCAATTGGAACGGCAACTCGAAACTGCTTTATCACAGGCCAGGCAAAGAAAGGTGCTTTTTCGACTTGACTCGTTTAATTTGATTAATTGAGCAAGAGTTACTGAAATTTTAAGTACATGATTATTCTAGTTGCTGGAAAACATTTTCACCTACTTAATAGGAATTTCCTAGATGTCAAACGATAAACTTCTACTTTCTAAAATAAATTGGTAATTACATTATTCAGCAATCAATCAGTGTTATAAAGTGTTAGTCGTCACATCATGACCGATTAGGAGTGTAGATGCATTAGATTTGCCTTATGTTAAGAAAGGTAGAGGTAGACCTAAAAAGACTTGGTTAAGATGTATAAAAATTGATCTTCATATACTTGAATTAAATGAGAATTTGACACATAATAGGACACAATGGAGACGAAGGATTCATGTAGCTGACCCCACCTAGTGAGATTAAGGCTTGTTGTTGTTGTTGTTGTAGTGTTATTGGTTTTGCACATCCAAGAGAAAATTTGTTTAAAATTAATCTATGGAATCACACCAAGGAACTAGCTAAAAATAACTACATGTAATGTATGTATGTGTATGTGTGTGTGTGTGTGTGTGTGTGTGAGTGCATAATGGTAGCGTGCTTATGGTAAACGCAGTGCTATTTGAAAACTGCATTCTGGTTGTATTTTTGAGAGTGGGTGTCTACCAAAAAGTAATAGTATGAGTTTTTAAAAATAAAAAATTATAATACCCACTGTGGCTTCCAATACAGTAGCCTCTTCTTCAGTAATTCCACCGCTACATTTTCATACCACTGTAGTTGCCTCAAATAGACCATATTGAATAAGATTAGTTACAAATATGTGGGTACTGCCAATTATAGGAAAAACTTTGCACAAGATTAATTATAATTTGAGTAGCACAAATTGAGATAGTAAATATTTAGTTTGAAAAAGTCATGGAATCAATTCAGAATTTATGAACTGTACCCTTAAAATCATTGAATATGTCACTTAAATTTGAGCTCTATAATCAGTGAAATATGCATAGCTATCAAAATTGTTGTAGAAATTATATGGAGAATTTATCGATGATTTCTTTTTTAATTATTTCTGAACAATTTTACGATTTCTTTCTGAATTATTTTTTAAAATATTTTAGGATTAAGTTTGTACTTCAGATTGAGACATTGTTAGATTCATGAAAATATATAAATCCTGGGATCAGAAAAATACATTGTTGTTATATATATATTTCTAACTGAAATTATTTATTTCAAATAATAGATCCTATGCCTGGCTGAAATACTTTATAATTTTTCTAATTTAAAAGGTGGCATGCCTCTTGCACAATTATGCAGATGAGATACTAATTTAAATATAAATTTATTTAGAATTTCTGTAGCAAGTGGCTGACTAACTTTAGAGCTTCACGTGTAAATCTAAGTTCATTTTTTAAAATACCCATGTGCATTAATTTTATTTCGGATATTTTATGCAGACACAAATAATGCTTGATCAAATGGAAGAACTTCGTAAAAAGGTACATTATTTGCATTTTTTTTTTATTTGTTTGTTACCGTTAAGAAGAGTGAGATATGATACGCATAAAACAACTGTAATTGATCTGAAATAGTTGAATGCACACTTTAATATATTTTTTTTAATGGTATAATCATAACAGAGAACTTGTAAGTTTAAATTATGAAGATTTATATATTATTCATCAAACACGTCATTCTTCCACAAGAATGAAAACCGAAAAAGAAGGAAAAAATGATAAAAAAAAAACCTCAGCCACATCAAGTTGAACTTCGTAGTCATGAAAACATAGGCAATATACTAAATGGGATTGAAAAAACGTTTTTCTAAATGAAGATAATATTAGAATAGTAATTTTGATATGATCCTGAAAATTCCACTAGTCGAAGCACGAATCTTGACGTAGAAAGCAATCTGATCGTGAATCAAGACTAACCGAGATCAAGCGTTTATTATCAATCGACTCTTAAACATGGAGTGTTTATAGTCAAATCGAGCGTCTTGACGAGCCGAATCTAACAAGCCCAAGATATCATAATTACATCATCGAGCATTCAAATACACAAATATATCATATGATCAAGGGATCATTTTGAGCCGTCGATGAAGTGGAGTGGTACGGGTTTTGCATGTATTTACAGAGACGTCACTCCTCCAATTTATAAATAGCCCCTCATTCCTCATATGAGGGGAGGCGAAACAAGAGAGAGGAGAGAGCTCTACAGATTCTCCAAGCACAATCGTGCCGCCACTCAACGGTCATTCAACCGCCGCCGGCCAGCCGTTGATCCTTGCCATCACCAATCTCGTCTCCATCATGATGACTTCTACCAAGATTGTTCTCGTGATTTACCAGGTGATTGTTCTGATTGCCGTGTTCTCGCATTTCGAATTATTCTGATTTCCACCGTGATCGCTTCACATTCACCATCATTCTTACTACAAGAATCGTTACAACCTCGATTGTTGTCACATATGTTGTTCATTTCATATATACACTCAGAATCCGACGGAAGATCTTGTACTCAAACGATACATAATGGAAGCTTTTAGCTAGGCCCATGGTTTTCCCTCTTTTCGAGGTTTTCCACATTCAGTTTTCTTGTTCACTCTTTAAATACCTGTGTGTGTATTGGATTTCACAACGAAGCTAAGGCGAAAATTTTTACTCTACTGCAACTGGTTTTCTAGCCCGCAACAAATTTTATGATGAAATCTTCTAAGCGAAAACTTTTCCTTCTCTCAAATTGACTTCATGAACTCATTCTTGTAAATTGTATTTTACAGATATTAACACCGACGATTCCAACTTTTTTATGCTATAAATTTTTTTTATGAATATTTAAATTTCATTCATTATAAAAAATTATAAGAGGGTTACAACAATATATATCAAGTGACCTAAAACAAAAGAAGAAATACTGTAAATTCAAGAACAGCTTCTTAATATACTGGAGCAGTAACTGGAATAATCCAACAGCATGAAGTTCTAAGTATAGAATAATATAATGCAGGTGATAATTGACCATCCAACCTAAAAGACCTTGATCCCTTCAAATGTTCTTGGAGGGATTAATCGAAAGTACAGTCACCGTCCCAATTAAAGTTATCATAGTTATAGAAAATTTGCACTAAAACCTAGTAAATATAGGTATTTTAGCATTTTTCTTTTTCAATTATGATAATAAATATGAGGAAATTTCTTTTCGGAAGATTTCTCCATTGAATCTTATTTTTCTAAAATCCTTCTAACTTCAATTTTATGTTGATTGGCCTTATGACCCAACCTCATTTCTGAGCTACTAGAATTTGATTTCTAAAACTCAATAATTCTGAGTTGGAAGGTGGAAGGACATAAGAATGGGAAGATTAACTTATAATGTAAAATCTTGACGAGATTAAACTAATCACATATCAAAATTTAATTCTTGTAGGGTTAGGATCAACTAATCACGTAAAATTAAATTCTAATATACAACTCTCAAAGATAAAAACATACCTGATGAGGTTAAACTATTGCAACCGAGGCATAACAAAATTTAGGCTCAATAATGAGGATAAATTATAACCCCATAAGAAACTATAAAATATTAAATTTTGTTTTTTTTTCCCAATAAGTGTAAATTACAAACCCTAAAGAAAATGTATCCACAGACATCCCTTCATAAAGATGGTAAAATAAATTTGCTCAATTGAGTTATTGCCTTTCTTTGGGTTAACTATCCCTAAGTCAATGTTTTCAAAATGTAAACTACAATATGAAGCGCAAGAGCTCATATTTGCTTCAAAACGTAAAGTGTAACATAATGTGACACTTTGTGAACTAGAGTGCTTATAATCGGTATTTTGATTTGCTAGTTAAATTATGAAATCTAATACCATTAATAATTATATGGTCTCAATAAAAAGAATTAATTATAAATTTTATTTTGCCACTTCAAAAAATAACTTAATTGCAAATTTGGGAGAAGTTCAAAAGCTTAAAAGCATTCGATGCTTATTTTGAGATTGGGAGATTGCATGTCATGATGGTTGAGTTACTAAAAGAATGAGAGGGCTATTGTAAGTCTACAAGAAGATCACAGGCTATGTAATTGATGGTCGAGTTGATTCATGTGTTGCTGCAACTTGAAGGTCAAAGGAAGTCTATATAGTAAATGATGATGCACTAATTAAGGGTGAATATTGAAGGTAACACTAAACTAGATGGTCCAAAGCAAAGTCAATCAGTTCAAACTAATTAGTACTTAAGTACTTGAAAATGCGCACAATGCGAGAACTTGGGCTTGCTGCATAGTGTTAGAATGAAGCACAATGGAGGTCGCTCACTTTGGTTTACATCACAATTGAAGTGTACTTTTAATAAATTTTCCCTCAATAATAACAAATATCAACATATAAACAATCATAAAATATCAAAAACATTCATCTCTTTATGTTTAAAGAAAAATTCAAAGCTCACAATAGAAACAAAATTAATGTTAAATTAAGTACTTTCAAATAAACCTAGCTCAAAATTCAATGTTATTGAAAATGTAATGAATATCATTGGATCAACATTATCATAACATGACTATGATTAAGCTCTCTAATTAGGTTACAAGCCGTACGATTGGCATCACTATATGGTTATGGTATATGATCCTCAGAAGCACATCTTCAAACATTATTTGATGCATCTGATAGAAAGCTATTTGTTAGCTTAAGATGGTCTGGAATGATCACTAGTTATGTCCTATCCATGCATATGAGGTCCTCTAAGAAGACACAACCCATGATTACTCATAAGAATTGTTGGGTTAGGTATGGTTGTTTGCTTTCAATGACAAAATATACAAGAATTTAAGATCTTTTTGGGATGATAAAATCATGAGAATTTTGATTAGGTGAGTTAATATCGTAAATGAAAACCTTTTAAATATTAACATTAATAATTTTCTTATCTTTCTTGCCTAAAAGTATGATGAAAGTGCATTTGAGAAATATTGGCAAAAAATATTTATAAGAGGGCTAATTTCACTTGTGTTACTAGAAACTTCTTCCCATATATGAGGACATGAGTTACCATGGGTAATTATGCACTTGGGAGACCATAGAACATGGAAAATGAAGGACCTTAAGCTAAATGTCTATATAATGACGTCATTCAATGTTCAAATTTACCTCCTTAAAAGATTCTACATTCTATCCTGGCATAAGACTGGTGCAATGATTTCTTAGATCCAATAGATTTTGGGCAACTTTGTTCTAAAGGGTCTCCTTTTGACCTTTGTCTTGTATGTATAAATGTATATATGCATGTATGTATCATATTATCAATTTTATCTTTAAATTAAAGGGTTACTTCCACCAGCAAATGAGATAACCCTTTAGCTTTCTAAGTACATCTAGGTACTCAAATGCCAAATTTTCAAATAATATTCATTATTTTAGCATGTGCATTCCACTCTCTAGTACTATAATAATTTATTAATGTTGCAATTAAAAAAGTAATAATTTATCTCTTTATGGGTTGTAAGCTTGCTTACCATATAGAATGTTCTAGAATAGCATACTATTGTACAAAGAGCATCAACCACATAAAGGCATAAACTAAATCATATGCTTTAAATGTTTAAATCCATACAACAAGTTCTAGGACATCAATAGATGGGGTGATATTTTAATTTTTTACTATCCACTTTGGGTAGATAACCTAACTTGTTCATTCTAAGGAAGATAAACACTCAACTAACAAAGATCTCAATAATTGTATCATTAAAATGTCTAAATAGAGTACCTATATTTTACTAATGTGTCTATAACTATGACACTTGCCATAAATAAAGTTGTAATTCAGAAAGAGGCTATACATCTAAATTTCATTTTCATTTCATCTTAATGAGGCTTAAATTTTTGATTTGGCATTTGAGAAAAAATTGGATATATACTATAAAGAAAAAAAAATTATAGGCTTAATACAATTAGAAAGAAAGACATTAAATAAAAATTTTAAACAATGAAATTAGAAGCTTAGAATTGCATTAAAAATATCATCTTGTTCATCTTAGGATTTTGCTATATATGTCTGAAGCTTTACAAAATTGTTTCACATTTTGTTGCACATTTTTTATGAGATACTTTACTTTAAAATAGTAATTTAGCTCAAATATTTATGCTTTCAGTTTCATTTATTATGTTTTAAAGAAAGACATTATAATATTTTGGTCATGAAAGTTTTCCTTAACAAGTTTTAGATTGCATATATAATAGACTATTAGATTTATGATTTATTATATGAATTTGCATAGTATTTTTATATATAAGAGTGAAGAAGAGTTTTCTTTATGACAATTTGAGTTTATTTAGTAATTAACTATTGTAACTATTAACTTAGATGATAAAATTTAAAAATTTATACTCTCTTATTTGATAAGAAGATAATCAAATTATTTTAATGCACCTTGCAATAAATTTTAAAGCATTGAAAAGCATTTGGTTGTTATAAAAAAATGTTTGGGACTTTAATTTGATACTTGAGACAATACTTATTTGATATCTGATAATTATTAATGCTAGTTCAATCAATTATACACATTTTGTTGATAAATAGTTCTTCTATAACTTGCATTATGTAAAATTACTTCGGAATATATTTCCTAGGATGCATGGGAATGGGAAGCCAAACTCTATTAAAAAATTAGATGGGATTTATGTTAAAATAAGATTCGTTATAGAATTTCAAAGGTGTAGTAAATGAATGATCTTAACCAATTAAGAATTAAACTTCTTGAAAATATGAAAGTTGCCATGGTGGCTTATAGTGCCAAATTTTTTAATAAGTGGAACATCATAGAGTTATCCTTAGACTTTGATGACATTATTTTATATAATCAAAAGCCCAAAATCAAAAACATTATATATGTTAAGATGAGAGTTTTTGACATCCGTCAACCAAACAATAGTATAAATAAATCAAGGATGGATCATAAATGTATAAGGATGAAGAATATCCATTTGATCATTAATTTATAGTACTTCTAAATGGATTAGTGCTTAGAATGAAAACTCTTCCATCATTTGGACAACTTTTTCTAGGGAAGAATCTATATCTTTATAATAAGCAAAAGTAAAATGGCTTGATAATAAATTTCATGTGAATGACAAGGATTAAATCATTGAGGGGATTCTATATTATGAAATTTGAAGCTTTGAATGATTGTTTTGATGTAGTTTCTTGCAACTTAGTGACTTGTTTTCTTCATTGGGTTGACTCAGAATGTGCATTCAGTTAAGTTAAAGTAAAATAACAAAATAAGAGGTGATAAAGTGAAAAAGAGAAATAGAATAAAGTTAAAGGATGGATGGGTCTATTGGTTTGGATATTGCCTGGATGTGTGGTAAGAGATGCAAATGTATATTGATAAAATTAATAGGGGAAAAATATCTAAAGAAAGTAACATATGATAAACAAAAAAAGGAGAATTACTAGCTTCCAAAAATCATCATTTTCTAGGTAGTAGTAAAGAAGTCGATGCCTAAGCATTTAATAGGTAAACCTTTCTATGATAAGCAACTTGGGTGTCATTACTAGGTAAAGATAGTCCCTAGATCATTATGTGAATGGCGGTTATCAAACACTTACTCATCTAAGTTGGCATCTACAATGTTTCTAATTTTATGTTCATTGATATGAAAAATGATTTTATCTCACTCTAAGGATAACTCCATGAGGTTAATCTTATCACATAGATTGTCATTTCAAGTCTCAATAGCATCCTTCACATTCTGAAGAAGTTTGATTTTAAATTCACAAAGTTCATTCATCTACTTCAACTTTTTAATTCTATCACCAATATCATTCTTAATATAAATATGATATAATTTTTTAAGGAAGTTTAGGTGCCCCATTCCATGCATTCTAGGAAAGCTATCTTCAAGAAACTTTTAGTAATGTAACTCAGAAAAGTATTTCCTTGTCCTTTTCAGGAAATCATCTTGAAGATGCTTAAAATATTCAACATCGATTATGAATTATAAGCGATAGAGATTGCTTATAAATCATAGTAGTAGAGTGATGCTAATTATAATAATCTTCGAGTATTAGAGATATATCAAATATCCAATCACCTCAAGTATCATTGCATGAGTTTTATGATATACACATATTTATGCACAGAAAAGAATGCCTTTTGATGCTCCAAAAGTTTTAGATGTACATTAATAAATTCTTAATTATCTTCATTTATAAAACAAGAATAACATAAATTATTAAATTTCAAACCTTTCTAAGTTTCTTTTAGCTACTAGTTTTAGCACATAAATGTCAAATAATTTAATGAATTTTAAAACACAATATATGGCTCATTTTTAAGATGGGTAAAATGTTATTTTAATTTAGTTTTGCATTTTGAATATAAATCTAAAATTCCTACATAATTAATTAAAACTTTTATCCAAGTTGGATTGATATTATTATTATTATTATTATTATTATTATTATTATTATTATTATTGTTATTATTATTATTATTATTGTTGTTGTTGTTGTTATTATTATTATTATTATTATTTTGAATCCCATTATTACATAAAGTTTTGGATCAAATATGTTAGGTTTTTTTAGGAAGGTTGTAGGTAATATTCCTATTAAGTATATTTTGAAGCTAGTTATTCATGGTGAATCAATCAATCTATAATATTTACTTCCCAAAAATTAACTTCATAAAATCAAAGTTATAAATTATGTTTTCAATATATTAACATCGATGATATAATGTTAGAGAAAAACTTTAATTACAACTACAAATACCAAATGACCCAAAATATGAAAAAATGTTTGAAATTTAAGCATAGCTTCTTAAATAACATGATTGTGTAGCAACTATAATAATCCAGAAGCTTTAAGTTCAACACATAAAGAATAACAAGAAGCAAGAGATAGTTATCAAAGTAACTGAAAATATCTTGATCCTTCATAATGTCACTAGAGGGATTAATCAAAAGAATAATCATCATCTTAGTTAGATTAATCATAGTCATAAAATTTTGAACTAAAGACCTAACAAATATAAGAGTATTCTTATTTACTAAATTTAAATTATGACAATTAATAAAATAAATTTCTTTTGGAAGAAGATTTTTTACAATATCTTATATCTCTAAAGGGATTAATCAAAAGCATAATCAACATCTCAATGAGAGTAATCATAATTATAAAATTTTTAGCCAAAGACCAAATGGTCTAGAAATTTTTATATTTATTTACTTTTGATTGTGACAATTAATAAGACAAATCCCTTCTAAAAGAAGATTTCACTAAATGATTTTTTTTTTATCTAAAATACTCTTAACTTTTATATCAATTTGGAGTATCTTATGACCCATCATTTCTAAGTGCAAGTATCTAAAATCTCAAACACAATAATTTGAGTTGAAAGGAGAGAACATAACAATGGAAATAATAAATTGCAATGTAAAATCTCCACCAAAGAAAGTTATTGAGGAATATCAACTCCCCCATAAAATGTAGTAATTAAGTTCATTATATCATTTACTAAAAAACTAATGAATATAACAATGAGAATAGAAAGAATGGCTTTAATAATTTCAACCTTAGTAACTAATCATATCTCATGAAACCCAACTTAGCTCTCAAAAGAAGAAGATATTCCCATTTTAAAAAAACATTAGTGACAAATAATCTAATGATAATAGCAAATTAATTTTAGTGGATGACAAAAGATTTGTGCCATTAAAGTGAATGTGTTGTGGTATATAAAATAAACTCCTAAACTTGACAAAAAAATTTTAGAAAAAAAGGGATTCTTTATTAGCATTGAAGGGTGAGAGCCATAAAAGGATCCTTATAAAAACTATTTAGATAGTTTGCTCACTTAGAAGATGCTACAATAATCAACCTCATGTTGAGAGCATATGTTTATGATCAAGAAGTCCTTGAGCTAATAAACCTAAATCTTGAAGGAATTGATGGATTTTACTAAATGTTCTACAAAGTTAAATTTTTCCAATCAAATAATGTTTAAAAGGAGAAGCCAACTAATTAGTCTATTTGTTAAAACATAAAATGATATGTTTATCACTAATTAAAATTAGTGTTGAGGGCTACCGATTTGCTATAAACAACATTATGAAAGGACAAAATTAGTTATTGAAGTGACCATTGAAATCAACCTAAAGCTTTTGAATGAGTATCATCAACATATTTTTGTGATAAAATGCTTGTCTCTAATAATGCAATGAAATAAGAAGGGGATGTCAACATTGATAGAGAGTTGATGGTATTAATGAAAGATTCACTATTTAAACCATAAATTAAGTTTAGATGAGCCAAGATTGCAATAAAGATATTATCCTCATATTCATGATAAACACTACAATGTTGAGTTAAGAGTCAATACAACTAAAGCAATTTCAAAGCCACATAAGTTCTTACTCTTTTACTTGATCAATAAGAATTCACTTGTCCTTTCTTGAAGTTTGCACTTGCCATTTTACTTAATCATATTTAAGTATATGAATGTATTCTAGCAAGCATATTTAGCTATCTAGATACAAAGTTCATTGCAATTGGCAGTGCTTATCTAAAAGTTCTTTGTTGTCAAAATAAAACATGAGACCAAGGATGATCACCACCCCCAATGTAAATGACTATGTAAAGGAAATATATGAAAAATATCTACAACATAGAACAATTAATTCTAAAAGGCCAGTGCAGTTATAATCACTTTAAGCATAATCAATAAAATGGTTGGTGTCTACCCAAAAATGCCTCTAGACTGCCATCATGATGCATTTGGTAATGAGCTTATAGGTATTTTCATTTTCCAGTCACCTCAAGGTTATGTCAAATCTCTACTAAAATTTTGAGTTTAATATAAGATTTTCAAGCCTTTATGTTGCCAAAATTTTACTACCATCAATAAAAAAAAAATGGATAAAGGTCACAACATAATAAATCTTAAAGATAAAAAAATTGCTTATAAACTCAAATCTATCAAACAAACATATCACAAATGATATGAATCTTCTCTAGTTAGGTCAAAACCTCCATAATAAAACTTTAGGCTTGAAGCACATCTTGATGCATGAAGCTAAACAAATGACTCTAAGAAATAAAAGTAAAATTAAGCTAAATCCTATCTCTTTTTATGACAAAATCAACTACTAAAGAATAAAAATATAACACAAATTAAAATCACTTAGTATTTATCCCAAAGTATCCCTACACATGAAGCACCACTAACCATAAATCTGAACTATTTTAGCTATGATAATTTGATTCAATTTGGCATAATGATTACCATTTTAAATTACTTAATAAATACAAAAAAATTATGAATTTAGAGAGTAATTATATTTAAAGTAGAATAAACTATTTTTAAAATTTTGAATTTTTTAATACCCAAGATCACCAATGTGTGATCATCATATTAATTGCATTTTTAGTGTTTATTTTTAATTGTAAAAGATTTCAAAAATTATCCTTTAGCAAGAAAAAAATAAATTTAATGGGGATTCAAACTCTTATCTCTAGTGAAGATTTTTTTTTCAAAATCATCGACGTATCCATGGTCAAAATTTTCAAAGTTATAAAGATAGTGAAATCAAATCCTACATGCCAATCTTCTTAAATCATTCAAGGACATATAAGGTAACCCATCTAATGCTCCTTAAAAATCTATAAAGCATAAAAATCCCAAACCAAATATCATAATATATTTATCCTTTATGAGGAGGTTAAACTATTTCTCTTAGATAAGAATAAACTATAACTCATGCCCACACATCACACACACACACACACACACACACACACACACACACATATATATACATATATATATATATATATATATATATATATATACACACATATATATATATCCAAAATTTAGTTTTCTCTAAGATGATATTAAACAAACAAATGATATATTAAATTTTTACTACCTCTCTGATAGGGTTCTAATTAATAAGAAATTTAGATTTTGTACTTTGAGATTAGAGTAAATTATAATACAAATATTAAATTCTATAGTCCTATAAGAATAAAGTATAACCCCAAAAAGTATATTAATTTTCAATTCCTTAAATATGAGATTAAACTAATCACTCATTAAATTTGAATTAATTTATGATTAATTAAAAAAATAATTTAAAATAAAATTATAATATGTAACTTCTAAAAATAAAATATTTTGAACCTCTCACTGATGGGGTTAAACTAATTCAACCTATAAATATCAATATTTTGGCTCCTTAATAAGAATAAATAACAGTCTCATAAAATAGTTATAATTTTATATTATATTTTAATTGCAAAAGAATAGATTAGAAACCCTTAGAAGAAATCTTATGCAAAGAATATATCACCCTAGAAGGAGGTTAAACTCAATTCCCTATATCAAGCCTTTCATTTTCTTGAGTAAAAATATGTTTGGTTAACTTTCCTTAAATAATTCCCCAATTATCAACATACAAAATTCATAAATATCAAAAGCATCTACATCACTTTATGCTTATCATAAATTTTACCTTTTATATTAAGCTAATTGTGTGAACTAAATTGGATATGCTTAAGCTTATAAATGAGCCAATATTCATAATTTAGTTTAATTTTTTATTAGTTGAAAGTGAGCTCACCACAAAAAGGCATCAAAATAGCTTATTATTGTGAGAAAAGCACCAACTAGTCAAGGGGATTAACTAGATCATAAGTTAAGAATGTTTAAATCAAAGCTAAAAGGCTAAGGTTACCAATACATAGAAATGCATTTGATGTGTTTGCTTTCCTAGTGATTAAGGGTAACCTGCTTAACTTAGTCATTCCAATGGAGCCAAGGGATTAATTGTTAGAGATCTTAAGTATTGGTGCCACTACATGATTAAAAAAGTTTTCAATTATCACTAATCTATTTAAACCATGGCACCTATGATAAATAATGTTACAATTTGAGAACAATTTCACCTTAAAAGTTATCATCATTCCCTCTAATGAGGCTTAACTTTCTAATAGTGTTTAAGCAAAAGTAGATCTCAAAAGGAAAAAAAAAAAAAAAACCAATAGCCTCAATCCAACTTGTACAAAAGTTTTAAGTAAGGAAATTTTAAGTGTAGAACTTGGTCAAAATAATATTTTGGCCATCTTAAGATTGAGCTATATATGCCTCGTAAACCTTCTACAAAATTATTTTAGATTTTACTGCTAATTTCTATAAGATCAAATATTTTATAAAGATGATTTAGTCTTAATGTAGATTGCATTAGAATTTATTTAGCCACATTCTAATCAAGTAAAAGTTATGAAGGATATAGTGTAAGGAATTTTGATAATTTGGTTATAATTTTTTTAAACTAGTTTTATATTAAATATATAATAAAGTTTATGATGCAAGATTTATTACATGAATTAGTATAGTTTCTACACAAGAATGCTTTAGAGTTGTGAGTGTTGAAGAGTTTTATTTTTTAAAATTTTTGAGACTATTGAACACTTATTTGTTGAAACTAATAATCTAGACATAATTTAAAAGGTTATGCTCTCTCTCTCTCTCTCTTGTGCTATAAAACAATAATCAATATATTTTTGATGTACTTACTTTTTTTCTTTTTGAAGAATCAATAAGCATTCATTTGTTGTATGTAAATTGATAGTTAAGGTGATTGGATTTAGATACATCTTCGAAATTTGATGATTATTAAAGCTAAGGTCATTTTATTGCCAATATGTTTAAGAAATCCTTATTAGTTGTAATCCATAATAGATGTTGAATATTCCATAGCTCTTTTTGATCATTTTTCATCAATGGACGTGACTAATTTTATACTTTACAATACATGAAATTCCTTTGGGATACTTTAATAGGATGCATGAGATTGAGAAGCTAAACACTCCTAAAAAAGCTAGATGGATTTTATGTTAAGATGAAATTGGTTCTAGATTTGTGGGACAAGAGCATATAAATGATATTCATCAATTATGAGTAAAACTTCTTAAAAATTAAAAGTAATATAGTATCTTAGTACTTGATACGTGTAGCCTCATAAAATTATTTTTAGAACCAAGCAACAATATTTTTAAGGTTAGTAACAAAATTTTAGAAAACCATAGATGTTAACTTTGGTGAGAAGTGGTTGACAACCTCTAAATACATGAGACCATAAAGAATTTAAGGATAGATCATAAATACATACATGGATGAGGAAGATTCATTTGATTTTCATTCTAGAGGTTATCTAAATGGATGAGTGCTTGAAATAAAAAAAAAAGATCTTCAACCTTTTTGCAACTTCCCTTCTTCAAGTCCTTGTATTTTTATAGATATGATAATAAATCTTATGAGAATGATAAAGATTAGAAGCATTGGAGGATTGCTTTGACAAAGCTTCATGTAACTTGATGATTGCTTCACATTTAGTAGGATCATTGAGAATGTATTGCTTTGATCAAGTTTGAGCATAAAATTGAGCAAGAGATGAGAGAGTGGAAGAATGTTAAAGGATGGGTGGCATCTTTTTTTTTTTTTTTTGGGAGTGGATATTTGTGGTCAAATATGCATATTCATATTTGTCAAACTAATAAGGAAAAAATATCTAGAGAATGAAGAATGGTAATAGCTCAATAGAGAAGAGACATGATGTGTGTTATATATAGTTATAATGACAAGCTTCCAAAAATTATTATTACCTAGATAATAACAAAAAAAAAAAAAATGGAGTTGAAAGCATACAAAATGGATATCCCTCTTAAAGCAAAGATAGTTCCAAAGACCAAATAGGACTTATAACATTAGATTGTCATGTGGTTTAGGGTTGTCAAGCACTCTCTCATCTATGTTGACATTTACATTATTTTTAATTTTATGTTCATAATCATTACAAATGATGTCATGCCATTATGAAAAAAACTCTATAACATTCTTCTTATCTCTAATTAGAGGCCAAAGCTTCCTTGGCATCATTAACATCTTCAAAAGTTTGATTCTTTATTCATAAAAATTATTCATACATGTTAGCTCTCTATTTCAATAACTATTTTTAAAGATAAATGTCATCCAATTCTTGAAGAGAGAAATTTAGCATCTTAGGAAACCACTTAATTAGAAAATTGCCCTTGGTAATCTAGAAATGAAATATTTATAAAATTATTTATAATAAGAAAATAATCAAAGTGACACTTAATTATTAATTATTTTTATCAAATGTCACTTGCCTTAGGTATCACAAGAAACATTTATGTTTAAAAATATCAAGTTTACATATCATCAACCAAAGCTTAATTATCCTGTTTATACAAAAGTGAAAAATAATACAAAATATAAAAAAAATTATCTTTCTAACCACTTCATTTCTAGTTTCAATAGAAAAGTGTCAACTAATTTGATGAAGTTTCAAAAACAACTCTTCATCACCCATAACTATGAAGTATTTTAATGCATATATCGACTATATCAATAGTTGTAACCATTCATGCATCTTTTATTTTGTAATATATTAATTTTACTTATCAAATTAAAATTTCTTTACTAAACATAAAAGACCTTCCTCCAATAACCTCCATAGCCTCTCATGAATTAAAGGCAATATAATAGTTTAATGAAACCTAATGCAATTCATATTTAAGCTAAATCTAGCTCATAAAATATATTATCATAGGGGATATGCAAATACATTTAACACAATTTTGTTGATATTTTAAAAAAATATATATAACTTAATGTTGAGATGGACAATATGTCATTTTGACTTAATGCACTTTCAATATAATTGTTTGAGTCTTCTAGTCAATGTCTTTAAACATGTGGGACTATTGTAGTTGATTTTTCTCATCATTAGACCTACTATTACTCAAATTCTATTTAAAGCAAGCCAAGCCTTACTGAGAAGAATGTAAGAAATATTAGTAGTAGGGATGATTTCTTAAAGAATAATAATGTGATACTTATTTAATGGTGAAATCACTTAGATAGAAGCTTTTTCTTCTCTCCATTTATCATCATGAAGTCAAGGGTGTGAATTATGTTTTTCACATATTAACATTGATGGTTCCATGTTTCAAAGTTATATTTTTTTTTTAGTTTTAAATTTCATTCATACCAAAGAAATATAAAATAAGTATAAAAAAAATTTATATTACAAGTACATTTATCAAATGACCCAAAATAAGAAAAGACACTAAAATTCAAGAACAACTTATCATATTGGAGCAACAATTGGAATATTTCGAAGGCAATAAGTTTAACATATAGAGTATAATACAAAGTAAGAGATTAATACAAAGTAGGAGACAAATATACAAGCAATCCAATCTTAATCCTCTACAATATCTTTGGAGGGATTAATCAAAGGCATAATCAACATCGTAATTAGAGTAGCCATAGTTAATTAAGTTTTATTCTAAATAACTTGTAAATTTAGGGATTTTGACATTTATCTTTTTTTTAATTATGACTATTAATAAAAGAAAATTCTTTGGAAGAAGATTTCTCCAAAAGATTGTTCTTATATATAATTCTCCAACTTTGATATAATTATTTTTTTAGGCCTAATGACCTAACATCATTGATGAGTAGCAAGAATCTAAAGTGTCAAACTAACAATTTGAATAATAAGAGAGAAGGCTTAATAATTTGAAGAACAACATGGAATGTAAAATCTCCACTAAAAAAAAAGCTCATATGGAATATCAACTCTTCTTTATGGTGCATAAGTTAAGTTCATTCTATCATCAACTTGAGAGATGATGCTTCTTAGATTTTGTGTTTCTAGATTTGCATATTTCTTTGTCTTATTATCATTAAACTTCTCTAAGAGAATCCTAGATTTTATAGTAAATGCACTATATCATGCAGAAAATTCTTTCGAATTAGGCATTTGATGCAAAGATACCTCTTTAATACCAATACAGGCTACCAAGTTGTCCCAAGAAACACCAATACTAGTAGGCTCCATAAGATAAAATTTTCTGATAACCAAGTTATCGATGTATGCCATTACACTTATCTTTAAGGGAATCTTAAGAAAAAAATAATTAGGATTTCGATTATTAACATTGGTCCTAATATTCTTACTAATATTTTGCAAGTAAGGATGGTATTTAAGACATTCTTTATATAGATTGCAATGAAAATGCAATGTGGGTTGAAAGAATGGATTTTATTAATTTGAACTCTTAATATGTAGTCATGCTTCTTTAAAGCCAACTAGATTTCATTCTTGAAATTGAAGATATGACTATCTCAATAAAACTTTATTAGCTTACAATAATAAGAATGTAGCAATATAATAAATTTTTAGGGCATGACCAAAAATTGGTGCCAATAAGGAAGGATTGCTATAATACATAAAGTTAGCATACAAACTAAATAAAATAATGGGGCATTTTATTAGTATCAAATAATGAAAACCCAATAAGGCCCTCATAAAAATATATTTACATAATAAGCTCTCCTATAAAATATCTAAGATTAATCAACCCCTTATGTGTAATAAGCATATGATTATGGTTAGGAAAGTCAACTTTATGAAGAACTAATAAACACAAATCACCAAGGAATTGAAGAATTACATTCGATGATAATCTACCAAATTATAAATTTCTCATCAAATAATGTATAAAAGGATAAGCAAAAATAATAATTTCTTCATTAGAACATAAAATGAAAGTTTTATTATGGAGGAGAGAAGTCTTTTAAAATAGTAGCAAAAGGAGTTATCAATTTTTCATAGAGAACATTACAAAAGAAAAAAAGTTTAACACTAAGGCTACCACTAAGAGTAGCTTAAAGCTTCGTAATGTTTGCCATCAACATATTTTTATAGCAAAATCACCACCTCTATGGAGGCAACAAAATAAAAAAGGCTTGCCAACATTGAGAGGTGTCATCATTAGGAAATGTTGTACTAATTGATTCATAAATTTGATTTTATATTAGACTTGCTTGTGGCTAGGGGATTATAGTCTTCCCAATGATAAGCTTTACATTTTTGAGTTAATAGTCTATATGAGTAGAGCAATGTCAAAATTACAAATATTGAGTTGCATGCAATAATCTAATTTCAAGAGCAAGACTACTCAATAATTATATGCATGAAAAGATATTTTCATGAATATATGAAAAATTGTTTAAGCTAGTGGTAATGGTACATCAAAAGATGTTAAATATAATTCTCTCACATGTAGTGTGTATTATTTTCTCTACATGAAAATTAATTTTATGTATAAGAAGTATTGAGAAAAGTAGACATCATATTTTATTTACCCTAAATTTGTGTGACTTTAACATCTTAAGATTAGAGGTTGAGGCCATCTACACATGTATAAAATTAAAAATGTTTTGATATTTTAACTTATTTTGCTGAAAATAGATTGCTCAACTCAGCTAGAAGAACAATATTTGTGTGTCATGTTAATGGAGATATGCACCATGTACAATTTCAACTATCATGAATGAAAAGGGACTCACAAACACACATAAAACTTAAATGCAAATAATTAATTAAAACAAATAAACATAAATTAGAACCTACAATTGAAATACATATAGTTTTTAGCTAATAATAAATGCATCTTCAATATTTATTCACATTTGATAAATATAAATTTTTTATTGCTTGATGAACATTTGCCAAACTCATTTAAGTAAATTACTTTTTAAATAAAACAAAAAATGAAACAACTATCACGTTTATCTAATTGGCTGATGATGTTAAATATGACATGATGATTGTAAAGTATTGGTCCTTCCTAACATTCAACATGTCTCCTTCATGATGCATGCTTCTTATGAATGCATTATTATTGATTTGATGTGTATTTGTTCATATTTGTTGATGATTATACAAATTTACATATTTTTTAATTAAAAGTATAATATTCTTCATATTTGAACTATTTAAACAAACAATTCTAGTTGCTCATTACTAAGAAATAAAACATTATCAACCAATTTGATGGCTGATTAATTGTGCTAAAATTTCTTTCATAGAGATTTTCACTATTTATATCAATTCACATAATGATGTAGCTTAGTGGAAGGTATGATACTTTGTGAAGATTTATATTAGTTGAATGCATAATTTTGAATGAATAAAAAAAATGCATACTCTTAAGCCAAATGGAACTTCAAACCTTGTGCCAAACATAAAAGGCTTTCATTTATTTATTCAATAATGTTTTAGATAAAGAAAAAAGTTGTGGACAAATACCAAGTTATAAATAAGACATTTTACTTATACTATCTTATTAAAGTATGGCCAAGATTGATGTAGCCATAAGCTAAATAGAAATGGAAAAGGATTAAAGATGATTAAAAAAGATTTAGTTGTTCAGAAGATAATAATTACATCACAATGTTTTTATTCACTTAACATAGAGGCTTAAATGTTTTATTTCTAAAATCACTTGACCAACTAGATTTCACTTGGCCATTGTATTTTAAGGAAATGATTATCAAATAAAAATTGTTTACTCTCACTCTATTAGAAATGAGATCCCTAAATTTTATTTTATTTTTTTTACCATTTTTTTTTATTTTAATCATTTTCAGTTCTTGAAATCATACTTAAATTATTTGACACCTTCATTATAATTGAAGATATCAAAGTATTACTCTAAAATCAATGGCCATGAAATTTGAAATTGTGAATTTTGATTGCTTAAGGGATTAGAAAATAAGATTTTTATGACATTTTGATTATGCATTGTAAACATCATTACAAATATAACCAAGTGGTTGGTACTTGTATTATTATTATTTTTGGAGCATTATATCTTAGGGAAGTGAATATAGTTGATTCTGTAGCTACGACAAAGTTTTAGCATAATTGTCAAAGCATTAGAATAACTTTTATATGAATTAATTTTGGGTTGTGCCATCTTAATAAACTTCAAAAGTATTGAGTAAGGTTGATGTATATAAAAACAAATATTAACTCATGTTGTTAAAATTGAAAGAAGGTCCTTGGTGAGAGTGTGGTCAAGTGTGGTCTTGAGGTGCATCTTGATAATTACCTTACTACTCTACCTTAAGAGGATTGCAACCAAGCCATAGTCATGCTAAGTCATCCTCACCCAAGTCCAAGCCCTTCTTTATAAAATCTTCATGAAAACTATCTTTAAAAATAGCACTAGGAGTCACCCACCTAGTGAGGCTTTATAAGAGTCACTTTATTGTCAAAGTGATGTTGGGTAGATTTATGAATCCATTCACCTCTAGATTTTTTGTTTTATATTTAAGGTTTTTTTTTAATATTATGCTCATTTTATTTTTGTATCTTGAAATTCTTGTGAACTTTTTTATGTTAGCTAGGTTAGATTTCAAGTGCTTTAAACTTCTAGTTTATCATTACTCTAAGGTTAGGGTTTGTTGAGTTTGGGTTGAGTTAATTGAGTTAAATGGTCATATTTATATTATATTAACTCAAATAAAATAAATTACATTATCCATATAATAAATATTCTAGATGGATCAGGCTTGGCTTAGGATGGTTAGCTTCAAGTTACTTTAGGTCAATTAATTTGATCTTGTCATAAGGAAAAATATACTTTGTGAAGAGTCAAACATATTGTTGCATATTTTTATAAGATCATATTTTATTCAGTCTCCTTTTAATTCAATAAAAATTAAGGAAGATACTAGAGGAAGGATGTTTAATGTTTTAGTTATAAAATCTTTCTTTGATATGTTTTAGGATGAATGTATAATTAACTACTAGATGCATTATTTACTGCATTATTTGGTATAGTCTATTTCTACATAAAAATGCTTTAGAGTTGTGCATGATGAAGGCATTCATTTTAGAATTCCTGGGACTACTCATCACTTATCTATTGAAACTAAGAGTTTGGACGTACTAACATAGATGGGAAAATCAAAATTTTGATCTTTATTTATTTATTCTATAAAGAAGATAATCAAGATTTTTTTGAATGTTCTTACTATTATTTTTGATACATCAAAAAACATTTTTTTGTTGTGCAAAAATGTTTGAGATTCTAAGTTAAATCTTATGGTGATTGAATATTTAATATATATTTTTAATAGTTATAGATTATTAAATTTAGTGTCACATAATTGCCAAGATTTTTAGGCAATTCCTATCATATATCATTCATTATATTTTGATGAACATTTATCACCTCTTCATAATGATTTCTTTTAAGGGATGTTAATGACTTTTATAATTTGTTCTATTTAAATTGCCTTGGCATAGCATTCACGAGATGCATTGGATTTAAATGCTAAACTCTTTTCAAGAACTAGAAGGTTTTTTGTTATGAATAAGATTGGTTAGAGGATTAGGGAAATAAAG
Organism: Cymbidium sinense; assembly: GCA_021442155.1. NCBI lineage: Eukaryota > Viridiplantae > Streptophyta > Magnoliopsida > Asparagales > Orchidaceae > Cymbidium > Cymbidium sinense. The sequence continues at coordinate 34,412,083 of CM038232.1, forward strand.
TATATAAAAGATTTGTACTAACTAAAAGTCAAATTTCTTAAAGTGCGAAGGATACTAAGAATGTTTAAATGTCAAATTATGTGTAAAAGGAACCTTACGAGTTTGTCCTTAACATTAAGAATCTAATATTAAAAACATCATTGATGTCTTCTTAGATGAGAGAGTGCTTGACAACCTTCAACCATATAATAATATAAAGAAATTAAGGATTGATCATAATTGTATAGATGGATAAGAAAGATCTATTTATTCTTCAATTTAGAGTACAACTAAATTGATGAGTGCTTGAATGTTAGACTCTTCCACATTTTGGACTACTTCCCTTCCTCAAATCTTTATACCTTTATGACAATCAAAAGTGAAAACCTTGATATTAAATTTCATGGGAATGACAAGGATTATGTCATTCCATCACTAGAGGGACTACATATCATTAAATTAGAAGCATTAGAGGTTGGTTTAATGTAGCTTCATGCAACTTGATGATTATATTTCAATCAATGGGGGTGGCTGAGAATGTTCTTCTATAATTAAGGTAAGTAAAATAATTAAACAAAGGTCAAGGAACATAAGAGAGAAATTATAAAATTTAGAGAATGGATGACTCTATTGGATGTCCAGTGGGATGTGCATATGCATATCAATGGAAGTAATTAAGGTAAGAGATCTAAACAAATTAAGATATGGTAATACTTGATAAAGAAGGAACATGAATTGTGTTATCTAAAGAGAGAATGATGGGCTTCTAAAAATCATCATTGCCTATATAATAGCATAGAAGAACATGGTTATAATCTAAGAAAACAAAATAGACTCCTTATGGTAATCAACTTGAATATCATTTCCAGATAAAAAATAGTCTCAAAGAATAGACAAGACTCATTGCAAACTCTAACATAGATGAGAGAGTGCTTAAATAACTTAAATAACTCATGAAATTATGTTGTTATGTGGTTAAAATTAGAAGCATTAGAGGTTGGTTTAATGTAGCTTCATGCAACTTGATGATTATATTTCAATCAATGGGGGTGGTTGAGAATGTTTTCTTCTAATTAAGGTAAGCAAAATAATTAAACAAAGTCAGACGTAGAGAATTTATAAAATTTAGAGAATGGATGATTCTATTGGATGTCCAGTGGGATGTGCATATGCATATCAATGGAAATTAAGGTAAGAGATCTAAACAAATTAAGATATGGTAATACTTGATAAAGAAGGAACAAAATTGTGTTATCTAAAGAGAGAATGATGGGCTTCAAAATCATCATTGCCTATATAATAGCATAGAAAAAACATGGTTATAATCTAAGAAAACAAAATAGACTCCTTATGGTAATCAACTTGAATATCATTTCCAGATAAAAAATAGTCTCAAAGAACAGACAAGACTCATGAAATTATGTTGTTATGTGGTTAAAGTTATTTAAGCACTCTCTCATCTATGTTAGAGTTTGCAATGTTTTTAATTTTATGTTCTTGATCATGAAAATAAATGTCTAATCATTCTATGAATAACTGCATGAAATTTATCTTATCACAAGTCAGTCGACACTACAAACCCTTTAGCAACTCTTAATTCATTAAATATATTCATATACTCCAACTCCCTAGTCAATTTCATTCTAAACAAAAAAAGTCATCCAATTATTAGAGATTGTTTAGTTTCATAATCCAATGCATCCCAGAAAATTTATTTTATGCAAAAAAGTTACGTATTGCAAATTAGAAAGGTTATTCATGTTCCTTGGAAGCAAATTGTCTAAAAGTGTCATGGAATATTCATCATAAATTATAAATATTAAGTGATAAAGATTGTTTAGAGGCCTTAGCAATAAAGTGATACTATTTTGAACAATCTTCAAATAGTGAGATGTATAAAATATTCAATCATCTCATGTATTATTTTTAGGTCCCAAAAATGTATATACAATGTAATCAAATGCTTTTTGTTGCTTCAAAAATTTTTAAAATACATCATCAAAATATTAAATATTTTATTTATAGAACAAAGAAAAATATCACAAATTTTTAAGTTTCCTCATCTTTCTAATTACCTCGTGATTGCTAATTTTAATAGATAAGTGTCAAATAGTTTTATGAATTTTTAAAATCAATTCGTCATCACCCACTACTCTGAAATATTCACGTGTCGAATTAGACTATGCTAATTCTTATCGTAAATTATGTTTCTTATAGCAAGCTATACATTCAGGTTGAAATTTGTCTTAGAAAAGTTTCTTGATAAAAATATCAAAATACTTTCTCCAATATGCTTTGTAATCTCTCCTAGATTAGAAAGTGGGTAAATGAAACCTAAAGCAACGTATATTCATACTAAATCATCTTTATAAAATATATGCTCATGTGAGAATACCCAACAAAATCAGAATTAAATTTTTAAAGGTTGTGGGAGAAATATATAGCTCAATCTTAAGATGAGCAAAGTGTTATGATTGACCAATTCTTTAAAATGCTTATTCAATATCTTCCACCTATGCTAGAATGAGATTTCTAATTTTTCTTTATGTGATTCCCTGCACATAAATGCTAGATCAAGTTATTTGGCAGTTGCCCTTAAACATTTTCCCGCAAGCAAAAGGACTACCACTCTCTCAAAAATGTGTCTAAATATCACTATTTACTATTTGTTTCAAAAAGTGTGACTAAAAGCAACAATTTAGCTCTCTTTTGTTTGATTAACTTCATTATTATTATTATTATTATTATTATTATTATTATTATTATTATTATTATTATTATTATTATTATTATTGTTTTGTTTATTATTATTATTATTACTGAGAGTGTTAAACATTAAAATGATTACTACTTTTAATTATAAAATCTCAACTTGTTTAAGTGTCTACTAATCTTTTTCACTACCATAGCTTCGACAACAACGAAAGAGTTCTTGTTTTAAAATATTATGAAGTGTTGCAACACTTGGTAACCAATTTTCCTTACTTTCTCTTTGCGATTTATATTTTATGCTGTTTGTTGTTTTATATGCAGGAACGTCAGCTTGGAGAGATCAATAAGCAGCTAAAAATGAAGGTATAACCTATCATCATATGAAATCCTACCTACAACAATAATTTTATCTAATATAACCTGATTTGTGTCATAGAAGTTATTAATATAAAATCAAGTTTCAGCTCATATAAACTGCTGTAATATAACATGGTTAATAATAACTTGTTATCAGAAGTTCAAAATCCTCAGCCATTTAACTTAAGGTACTACAGGTTTATGTTTTATCTAGCTTGTTTTTTCAAATAATTTTCATTTATATTCTAAAAGTTACAAAATCAATTTTTGCACCTGTATTTTTCCTGTGACTTCTTGAGCATTTGAACTGACTTACTAATTGTTGGATTCTGATTTGTTTGTGGTCTCACACCACTTAGGTAAGAACTTATAACGAGATTAAAAAAGAATTGAGAAAAAGAGAGAGAATGAAGATCTAGTAGAATTGTAGGTAGACTTCCTCTGAAACCAAAAATTGAAAAAAAAAAGTTCCCTATCCTGTGGGTGGCATATTCTACTTAGAGGTTTGGGATAACTCGAGGGTGTTACATAAATGACTAGATAAAGAGGAAAAAAAAAAAAACATTGTGGCAATTACAATGATGTGGCTAATTGTGTACTTATTCTTATTGTTCACTCTGATAAATAACTATTTTGAGGCAAGCATAAGAAATTGGTATCTGATAGATAAAATAATATAGTTCACATTGGCTCTTTTGCAGCTTGAGGCTGGAGGTGGCTCTCTTAGGCTTATGCAAGGCTCATGGGAATCTGATGCTGTGGTTGAAGGCAATGCATTCCAAATGCACCCTTACCAGTCAAGTTCCTTGGAATGCGAGCCAACTCTACATATAGGGTATGTACTCCTTTCTCAATTCCAATATACTATATTTATATTTATTTTTTCAAGTTTTTTTTTTAATTTTCAATTATTCAAAAATTTTGATGAAGATAGAAGAACTAAACTCCAAAAACTATCAATAACTTATATTTACTGAAATTGAAGATATTCTCTCAAATAGTCTGAATCATATCTTTGAGATAACTTTGATGTTTTTTATATAGAATTTCACTTGCGACTCAATAATTATTGTTTTACAAGCAGGTATCACCACTTTGTTCCTCCAGAAACTCTGTACTTCGTTCAGTTACGTATTGCTAATAATAATTTTTTATGCTTGGATGGATGCTCTAGGTTGAAGTCTAAGATGAAAATGTTAGAAAATATTTTATGTGGTGTTTATCTTTTCAAAAGCTGAACTTAGCTGCTGCTTTGTGAATGATTTCTATCATATATAAGATGTGTGTTGTATTTTCTCAAATGTTTCACTGACATAATTAATATGCATATATGTTCATGTAGTTGGAATATTATTATAATTTTGTGGCATGACAATGCGAAATATGTTTGTAATTGATGTTGTGGTATTACGCTGATCTTTATATATGCTGCTTTAGGACCTAATGCAATATTTACTATTGGCTTTCAGATTGAGATTGTTAGGTGATTGTATTTTTAATGAATTTGTTTGTAGTTTATTTGTGTGTGTGTGTATATATATATATATATATATATTCTTCAATCAGTATCTAATAAGACTTAGCATGAACCATTGTGAGATAATAGCTATGAACAATGCCACTAAGAATAATTCAATAAAAGATGCAACTATATTCAATAAAAGTCTACATATGAAATAACAACACATTAATAATTCATTCATAGAAAATTAACAGGCAGAGAAATAATTGACATTTGATCCTCCAAGAAAGAAATTGAATGCATGTGAAGAAAGCATTAAATATCTAACACCCTAACATCTCAATAGAAGTCACCCTACTTAAATAGCTGCATTCTAGAATTTCAAATCAATATAAAAAAGGTAATGAGGTGTGAACTAAGAGTGACTAAGGGTACATTTGAGATAGCTTTATGGTTGCTTTATTTTTTCAGAAAACAATAACAGCTTCATTTGGCTACCAGCTTTTTGACTGCTTTTTAGAAAATTTTGTGTTAAAAAAGATGTTTTGAGAATTAGAACTGCTAGAGTGTGGTGGCTGTCAGAAAGCTACTTTTTGAATTTTCAAAAAAAAAATTATAACACAACATTTTTTTAAAAAAGCTGTTTTCTCCATTACAGTTTTACAACCATTTTTTCAAAAAACTATAGTTACTCCAAATAGATCCTAAACCATAGCTGTCTATAAACATCTTCTAGCAACTATAAATCATGAATAATGGGCATAGCAAGATATAACAAACATTAACAACCAAATTAATTCAAACTAGGAAATATTTTTATTTAAAAAAAAATAGCAAAGTAATTGTTAGGTATTCATTTATTTTTGAAGTAGATTACAAAAATCATTGATGGCTTATTTCTAGTTTAAAATAGAATATCATTGTCCAACCATACAAAAGTAGAACAACAAAAATGATGTAACCATATTCCATAGAGCCTTCATTAAAAATATAAATAATATATTTATAAGCAATATGCAAATAAATAACTTAAAATTAGTTCCATTGAAAAAAAATATATATATGACATGTGAAGGTTTAACACTCTTTAAGTCTTGAAGTTAAAAGTGAAAATAGCAGTCACAGAACCAGCATTTTGCAAATCTCACAGCTCTCCTGTAGATGTCCTGAAAAGAGGAATGAGATAAGGTTACTTAATAAGGTTACTTAATATTATTAGATTCTTAGATTTAATCATTTGATTTTTTTTGTTTTTTATTTTTTATTTTGCATGCAATTGAAGTCTCATGGAAAAAGACGGACACTCAAAGTAGAATGCTATCAGCCTATGATCAAGTGTGCTTTAAAAGGAAAAAAAAGGTGTTTCCATTAAGTCGTAGACCAACAAATTGGCTTTCTTCCCGGTTTTCCTGCTAGCATCCTGGTTAGGTTTAACAATGTGCAATAAAGCAATTTAATTTCTGCCAAACAAAATTATTGCGTGTGAGAAATTAATTGGGGAAAAAAAAAGTGTTAGCTTGGCATTAGGAAAAACAAATAATGACTAAAGCTTAGCCGCATTGAGAGAAATCCGCTATTTATAAAAAAAGATGGCTATCTGCAAGTGTAGTTGTTGCATAGGTCTAGATGGGAGAAGGCTGTGACACAAGTAGGATCGTGACAACGTCTTAAAGGAAATGAATGCAATGCAAGCTAGGGTTTGACACAAGCCTGGAGGCGACGATGGCTAGTGAGGTTACGGTGCATGTTTTAAGCGTGATCATTACAACATAAATAAGGTTTATTTTTTTTTTTTTTGGAATGGGTATCCACCCAACATCCCACCCATCTTGTGGGTGGGGATGTCGTTGTGACTAATCCCATGGGCTGTCACATTCATGTCATGTCGTCCCCACTTACTTTTCCCACCTAAGGTATAGGCGCCTCCGCCCTGGAGAGGATTCGAATTCGGTCCATGAAGGTGAAAATAATGATTGCATCAAAGGTTTTGAAAGAGATAGTTATAATGTATGGTTATAATGCAATCTAGTTTTAGTGATTGATGTGGCATAAGTGAAACTATGATATATGTCTTGAAGGTTTACTTTGTGATCTGGGTTCCTCCAAGAGTGAAAAAGTTCCTTGTCTATATATGTTTGCTAGTGGTAATTTCCCCAAGCATCAAGCACCTTCAAGCTTGAAAAGTATTACAATGCCTTGATTTTAGTCGGTCATTATATTTTCTTAATGTTCAATAGTCCCCATGCTTTAAAAATCCTACAACCCCTAGAAAAGGAATGCCTAAGATTTTACATGCATAAGATAGATGTACTTATATGATTTCAAAATACTTCTTCGAATGCGTTTGGGGCAGCTATGACGGTGCAGTGCGAAATGCACTTCAGTGCCATTTGAAAATAATATTATGATCATGTTTTGGAGATTCTACAGTGACAAATTATATTTTTCAACTTGACTTGACAGAGTGTGGTGGCGACCAGAAAATTACGATATGAGTTTTTTAAAATAAAAAATATATATTTATAATACTCAATGTTGCTTTTTAAATTGTAGAATATACTAAAATATATTTATGTTTGAATGTTATTTGAATTTTCTTTAATTTATTTTCAACTTATTCAAACCTTATTAAATCTTTATTTGAACAATGCTTAAACATTGCTCAACTTGATTTAAACGTTAGATAAGGATATCATATTGTAATTCTGCTTCAGGGATTAGAGTACAAAAACATATCAAGTTTAAATAGCTAAAGAATAATATTACTAATCTTGAATAATGATAACTAGAAAGTTAAGATCATCACGATGAAGTTTTATCTCTGATTGATCAAATGAACAATGTACAGAAGGAATTGAGAAGGGTAAGTCGAGCAACTCCTCTCTCTCTCTCTCTCTCTCTCTCTCTCTCTCTCATATATATATATATATAAATACACAGATACATACGTACTAACAATGACAACAACGACAAGAATATTTTCAGAAATAAATTTTTTTAGAGTTTTTATTTGTTTTTAGCTTTAAAAATAACATAAATTATTTAAACTAGAGAAATATTTAATAAAATCGAAATTATCTTAACTTATGATAAAAAAAATTTGACTGTTATAATATTGCAAAAATATTTTGCAATCATCCCAACTTATTTTAACCGAATGTTGAAAAGGTTATAGCTTTATCCACACACACACATATATAAATATATATATATATATATATATATATATTATCCAATTCTTAAATATTTAAAACCATTAATATTAACTTATTTAAAATAAAATATTTCTTTTTACACATAAATTTGTATATGATTTAAACATTAAAACAATATATAAATAAAAAAGGAATTAAATCTTAAATATGTAAAAATATGTACCCCCTTAATTGGTATTGAGTGTTGTTGCATGCAGGAAGATTCGAGTCGGTAGAGTAGGAAAATTCAATATATTTGTGTTGCACGAAAGTTCCGCACACACGATAAAAGAGTTTGAGAGACATAAAATTTTTTACGTGGAAAATCCAATAAGAAAAAAATTCTATATTAAGTTTCAGATACATTTTTGTATTAGAAATAAAATAAATAATCTAACGAAATGTAGGATTTATTTAAAATAATAAAAAAATTAAGTTTTATGATAAAAATAAATTCGTCTACTATCTTATAATAAAAATTACCATTTTGAACTTATTATACAACTATTGAATGTTTTAAAATTATTTTTTTAATAAAATATTTTACATTTAAGAAAAAATTATCATTAGCTCAAGATGTTTTTTTTTTTTTTTTTGTGAAATCATTTCACAAGAATTTTGCATTTTCTTGGATATAAAATAAGTAAATAATAGACTCCAAAAAAGTCCTCGCTATTTAGAATGAATAGAAGCATGTACATATATATATATATATATATATATATATATATATATATATATATATATATATATATATATATATATCCATTGTTAAATAGAAGGTCGAGGAATTAAGACCTCCTTCGGACAAGCAGCTCTGCGCCCATTAGTATCTATATTATATATTTGCTAGCTATATATATGTGTACACGAACATGTATGCAAATGAATGTGTTGATTTAAAATTTTTTATAACTATAAGTTTGAATAATAATTTAATCTACATATTCATCTCTCTTTACACTCTCTTAGGTATGTGCCATTATTAAACTAACAGGTTAAGGTTTCTGGACCTTATTTGGACCTTTAGCCCTATGCACACTATACACCTTAGAGATGTATTGATAATAAATATGGTTCTAATATCTTAATTATTTTTATTTATTAATTTAAAGTTATATATACATAATTTATGAAAAAGAAAATAATTTTGAGCACATGAAATATTTTATAATTTAATTGAGATTTGATAATTATTTAATGTAATTAAGCCTAAGGAGATTCAAAAATTCAATTAAACATGAAATATAAGTACATAAATTATAAAAAATTTATATAACATGCATTAACATAAACAAAACACATTCTAAAAGATCTAATTCATTTGGGAATATAATTTATGACTAATTAAATAAATGGAAAAAATCCCAAAATATTCAATTACACTCAAAATACCTTAAAATAGTTGAGGACTTTTATTTTCATTGAAAATCTTTGTGTTAGCTGAGAAAAAAGAGAGTTTGACCACAAATTTTAGAGACCTGTATAATTAATTAAAATTTTCTATCTTGGGCCATTCAATGAATTGTTAATTGCTAATTAATCCTATTACTGGTAGTTTTGAGATTTAATGAGAAACAAAGGTCTTGATAATTTTTCATAGGTGTCTTCATATTAGGAGATTGCATTTATATGTTAAACAAATGAATTTATTTATTTTTAAGGTTTCCTAATTAATTATAAGTGAATATGGTTACTAGGCGTTCTAAAATTCATAATTTTTGATCCAATCACCCAAATATGATAAAAATTTCATGGAAAGTGGACATTGACATGTTGAACCTACCATAAAAAATTTAAGTTAATTAAGAATGTATATTTGAATTAATTACAAAATTATTATTTTTGATAATTTTTAAATTATTCCCAAAATACTTGCCAAAATTTAGAGTTTTTAATTTTTTTTTTTTTGAATTCTTCAATGCCAAATTTAGTGAGGGATTATTTATAGTTTTTGGCTTAATCATTAATTTGTTATGAATATTTAAAGTTTCTGCTCAATTAATTCAATTAATTGAATTTTTAATTTTTTTTATTAAGCTCCACTTAAATGTTTTGAGATTTAATCAAATCTAAAGAGTCTAATCAATTTTTCTAGGGTTTGATGTGGACAAAATATTTTTAATCATTTTGATGTATTTAATTTTATATTTTTATATTAATTATTTTATCTAAATAACCTTAAAACGGCCTCAAAAATCATAACTTTTGATGTAGGGCTCTAATTAACTTAACATTTTATGGTGAGTAGATATTTACAATAAGTTGTTAGCCTAAAATTTCATTTTAGTTAAAGTTGTATTTTGGGAGTTATTAAAGAATTATTATTTTTGATATTTTTTAGATTAACTCCAAAATATCTAATAAAACTTTTCGATTTTAATGTTGTTGGATTCTTTTCTTAAATATACATTCATAGAGGGGTAATTTGTAATTTTAACTGAGTGGTTGATTCATTATGAATTTTTAAAGTTCTCGCTCAAACAAATCAACAACAACAACAACAACAACAACAACAACAAGCCTTAATCCCATTAGATGGGGTCGGCTACATGAATCCTTCGTCTCCATTGTGTCCTATTATGTGTCAAATTTTCGTTTAAATCAAGTATACTAAGATCATTTTTTATACATCTTAACCAAGTCTTTTTAGGTCTACCTATACCTTTCTTAACATAAGGCAAATCTAATGCATCTACTCTCCTAATCGGGTCATCAAATGGCCGACGCTTTATGTGGCCAAACCATCTAAGGTGATTCTCCCTAATCTTATCTACCATTGGAGCTACTCCAACATTTTCCCGAATATACTCATTTTGCATCCTATCTCGAAGAGTAAAGCCACTCATCCACCTAAGCATCCTCATCTCTGTAACACTTAACTTAGTCTTTATGCTTCTCTTTTATTGGCCAACATTCGCATATAAGTCATTGCGGTCTTACCACCATCTTATACCTAAGTTTAAGTGGAACTTTTCTATCACATAATAGGCCAGATGCATTCCTCCACTTCAACCATCCAACTTGAATTCTACTAATAACATCTTCATCTATTTCACCATCATTTTGAACAATAGAGCCTAAATATCGGAAACGCTCACTCTTATTAATGACTTGTTCACCTAATGTCACAACACTACCACTAGAACTTCTACAACTAAAATTACACTCCATATATTCAGTTTAGATCTACTTAAATGAAAACCTTTAGATTCTAGAGTTGACCTCCATAATTCAAGTTTATGTTGGACTCCCTCTAGTCTTATCAACAAGAAGAATGTCATCGAAAAGCATACACCAAGGTACATCTTTTTTGTAAATGCCTAGTAAAACATCCATAACTAAAGTAAAAGATAAGGGCTTAAAGTTGATCCTTGATGTAATCCAACTGAAATAGGAAAATATTTTGTCAATCCTCCTTGTGTTTGGACACAATGCTTTCTAGTATACATATCCTTAATGACTTGAATATAACCAATATTAACTCCTTTCTATTCTAGAACTCTCAAAGAACAACTCTTGAAACTTTATCATAAGCTTTCTCTAAATCAATAAATATCATATGTAGATCCTCCTTACTTTCTCTATGCTTCTCCATCAAACCCCTTAACAAATGTATAGCATCCATAGTAGATCTACCTGTCACGAAACCAAACTAATTGTGAGAAATTTCTGTATCACATCGTAACCTATGCTCAATTACTCTCTCCCATAATTTTAATGTATGGCACATCAACTTAATTCATCTATAGTTTGCACACTCTTGTGCATCACCTTTATTCTTAAATATAGGAACCAACAAACTCTTTCTCCACTCATCTAACATTTTTTAGTCTTTAAAATGACATTAAAAATATTTGTAAGCCAAGAAATTCCTTGATCTCTAAACATTTCCACATCCCCATTGGAATATTATCGGTTCTGCTTTTCCACATTTCATTTTCTTTAAAGCTTCACTAACTTGGTTACTAATCTGATGATAAAATGAAATTCTCTATTTTTGTTTAGGGTATTAAGGTTGCTAAAATCAATCGTACTTTCAGATCCTTCATTGAAAAATTTATCAAAATACCTCATCCATCTATTTTCAATATCCTTTTCTAAAAAAAAGCATTTTATTATTTTCATCCTTAATACACCTCACTTGAACTATGTCTTTACTTCTCCTATCTCTTTGGTTGGCTAACTTATACATACATCTTTCACCTTCTTTGGTATCTAATCTATTGTTTTAATCATTAAAAGCTAAATTTTTTGCATCAAATATTACTTTCTTAGAATCTCTACAGGCCACTTTATATCTTTCCCAATTCTCTGAGTTTTTACATCTAAATCAAGTTTTATAACAATACTTCTTACTTTTTATCTTTTCTTGCACACTCGACTCCATACCAACTATTCTTATTAAAGAAGCTTTTTCTTTTGATTCTCCAAACACATCTTTAGCAACTTACTTAATTTCACTTGCTATTTTTTTCCACATAATGTTAGCTTCCTCATGAACATCCCAAATTCTAATCTCTTATAGCTTGCTCTTAAAAATATTTTTATTTGTGTTCTTTTAAGTGTCCCCATCTAATTCTAGGATAATAATTTGGTTTATTTTTTCTATTACAACATTTCATCTTAAAATCTAAAAAACTAATCGATGTTGGGTACTTAGATTTTCACTTGGAATGACCTTACAATCTTTACAATCTAAACGATCTATTTTTCTTATCAGAAAATAATCAATCTGTATTTTACTAGATCTATTTTTATAAGTAATAATATATTCACCTCTTTTCTTAAATAAAGTGTTAGCAACTACAAAATCATAAGCTAAAGCAAAACCTAATATAGTCCTACCTTCTTCATTAGTCACTCCAAATCCATAACCACTATGAATATTTTTAAAATCTTCTACCACTCTACTAACATGTCCATTTAAATCTCCTCCAATAAATACTTTTTCTTCAAGAGGTATCTTTTGTATTAATCCCTCTAATTCATTCCAAAGTTTTTCTTTTGCGCTTACCTCTAAACCTACTTGAGGAGCATAGACACTTGTAACATTGATAATCTTAGTATCAACAATAATCTTTAAAGCTATAATTTTATATCCACATCTATTAATATTTATAACATTATTCTTCAAACTTTTATTTATAATCACACCTACACCATTTCTAGTTCGACTTTTACCTGAATACCAAAGTTTAAAACCTAAAATATCAATCTCCTTGGCTTTCTCCCCAACTCATTTAGTTTCTTGAACACATAAAATATTTATTTTTCTATGAACCATAATATCTATTAATTCCATTAATTTACCTATAATAGTATATTCCAAGATCTAACCTAATTCTAGTTTCATGGACTAACTTCTTTGCGCATCAGGTCCATAATGTGGGAACCCTTGCTTATTTAACCTTTGCACATCGATCGTGACTCTAGCACATTTTTTGCTCAAACAAATCAATAAATTAAAATTTTAAGTTTTTATTAAGCCTTAATTAAGTGATTTTTATGATTTTGAATAATTCAGAGAGCTTAAATATTTTGTTTTTAGGTTCTAGGTTGTGTTAGAGTGTTTTGATCCATTTTAATGATTTTTCATAATTTTTAATCAATTATTTATTCAAAAATTAGCTAATGAACTTCAAAAATTAATAACTCTTAAATTAAAAGACTATTTTATGTTGGTGGGCATTAACATCATGTTCATTCTCTAGAATTTTAGCTTAATCAGATTAGCATTTTGAGATCAATTAAAAAATTATTATATTTAATAATTTTTAAATTAATCTCAAAATATATAATGAAATTTGGAGATTTTTGGTTCATTGGATTCATTAAAAAAGACGAATCAATAGAGGGCATATTTGTAATTTTGGGCTGAGTATTTAATTTCTATGATTTTTTTTTGAAGTTTCAACCATTTTTACATTTATTTGAATAATAAAAACCCTTCTAATTTTCTATTTAAACTAATCAACTGTGACATGACACACCTCTATATGTATCAACGCTTGGTTAGACCCCATAGAGATGACATGGAGGTAAAAATAATTAGATTTGGACAATCCCATCTTTAAATCAAATGATCCAATTAAAATAAAAAATACTTAAGGTTTTAAAATTATATTTTAGGGATCTATCTAATCATGGTTTCCCATCCACTACAGAAAAATTGTAGATTTTCGACGGCATTTTCGGCAGACTTTTATGTTGGAAATAATTGGTTGATTTACAGATGGATGTATCAGCCAAAAAATATTCCAATAAAATTATCGGCTATAGAGGGCGTCGTGCTCGAATCACTTAAAGTTAACTGATCTTATAGTGGATTAATCCATCTTAATGGTTTTCGATGGATTTTATGGCAAAAAATCCACTGCCCTCTTTCTCTCAGCCGGTGATGGGATAGGAACTAGGGCATGCCATTTTTCGTCCAAAATGAATTTATTTTCTCCATTTTCTCCAAAGAATCAGATGCAAATCTAGATTTCTTCTTTCTATTTATTTTTTCATGATTTCATCTGTTGGTTTATGAGAAAAAAGAATTTAAAGTTATGAGAGAATTTTGTAATTTTTGGGTTAAATCTTGTCTAAATTTATTTGAATTTGCTAAATCTTAGTTTAAACTATCCAATTTGTGTGTAGATCTTATTTGCACAAGTTAGGTTTAAATATTTGTAAATTTTATTTTGAAATTTTTTTTATTATTATTCTAAATATTTAAAGTGTAAAATTAATAATTATATGATTATCAAAATTTTGATGCATTTATTTAAATTTCATAATATGTGTTGGGTTTTAGTTTTGTAAAAAAAAAAAGATAAATTTGGTGATTATAGGCTACTATGGCGAACTACAAAGAAGTTGTAAAAAAATCATAATAAATAACTTAGACACTTAGGGCATTACATGAAATTGTTATTTATTATGCAATCATGACTACTTATGTAATTGAGATAGAATGTTAATTGAATTCTCACATTTTTTAAAATTTATCCAGCTTATGGATATCCATAGATGTAAAGATTAAATGAGGAGTTATTGAGTGGTGTTGAGCACTTTATACATGTGGCATCTGAACTTCCTTCTTACATTACTGAAGAAAAGTTTTAATGTCCATGTGTGAGACACAAGAATCAGGCTTTCTTAATGAAGATGAAGTCTGAGTAGACTTGTATCACAGGAGTTTCCAACTAAATTATTGGTTTTGGACTTCACATGGTGAGTCTGAGCCACATGTTAATACTAATAATGGTGCTTCAATAAGTCATTCATGCCATTCAGGTGAATATGATTCTAGCCAAACTTATGAAGAAACGATTTATGATGTTACTAAAGCAGAGTATTCTATGGAGAAGGAGCTACTTAATAAAAATTCTCAAAAGTTCTATGACATGGTAAAGGTGACACAACGACTGTTGTGGGAAGGATGCACGAACCATACTAAGCTGTCTATAGCCGTAAGAATGCTAAGTATTAAAACTAAATTTAATGTGCCACGTGAATGCTTTAACCAATTTTAGGACTGGTAAAAGAGACAAACCCACAAGAAAACTTAGTTTTTTAAGACATGTATAGAACAAAGAAGTTGGTGTCAAGTAAGGTTTGAGCTTAAAAAAACTGACTTATATGTCAATGATTGTATGCTATATTGCAAGGATAGCGTACAAGATATTGAATGTAAATTTTATGGAGTATTTAGATTCAAGCCACACATTAGAAAAAATTACAAATAGAAAGATGTACCACATAATAATCTACTATACGCTAACTCTATTATAGACCTTTCATGCTTCCATTTAATGCATATGATGGCATCCTGTGAGCAAGTGCATCCAAAATCTTGAGTCATCTATCGGATGGAGAAGCATATAATCATTTCAATCATGCTTATCTAGATTCTGATGTTGAGTCACGAAATGTCATACTTGGCATTTTTGTTTATGGTTTCACACTATTTAGTCAATTTGTGTCACCCCTATTCATGTTACCTAATGATAGTTATACCAGATAATTTATCACTAGAGATTTGCATGACAACTCCTTATATGTTCTTGACTTTATTATTCTTGGGCCACACAACTCTAATGCAAAGATTGATGTCTTATTTCAATTATTAATAGATATACTAAAAATTATATAGAACATTGATGCACTGGCATATAATATTGCAACAAAATAAAACTTTCAGATGAAAGCAACATTGATGTGGACTATTAATGACTTTTTAAAGTATGAAATGCTATCAGGGCAGAGCACTGGTGGGAAGTTAGCTTATCCATACTGTATGGGTTTATCAAAGGCATTCACTCTTAAAGATGGCTGAAAAAATTCTTGATTTGGCTGTTATCACATATTCTTCTCAATTGATCATCCCTTCAGAAGAAATAAGGATGTAATTATAAAAAATTGAGTAGAGAAATTTAAGCCATCTCCAAGATTGAGTGGAGATGATTTATGACATATTATAAATTTTATCCTAACTATAATTGATTTTCTTATTTTATCTAACAGTCATATTCTGGATTATGGTGTAACCCATAACTAGAGAAAGAAGAGTATTTTTTAGGATTTGTCTTACAAAAAGTCTAATATGATAAGAAATAACCTTGATATGAGACACACAAAATTTTTTTTATAATATTTTCTATACAATGATCGATGTTAAAGAAATAACTAAAGATAATGTGAAGGCTATGTTGGGATTGAAGGAATATTATCGTAGAAGAGAGTTAGAGTTGAGAGAGACTACAGGTAGTATATTTAGAAGCCTAAATCAAAATACTGCCTCACATTAGAATAATAAAGAATACTATATGAGTGGGTACACTCATTGAAGTTATCATATGAGTACGCATCCAATTTGAGCAGATTTACTGATTTGAGAATGGGAAAACTATTTAGAATGAAGGGGTATGACTATCACATTTTTCTACAATGCTTACTTCCAGTTGCATTCAATGCTTTACTAGAGCAATTTTTAAATCATTTGATCGAGCTTGGTCTCTTCTTTAAAGAACTATCCTCAACTCGATTAATGTAGAAGCTATAAAATAACTAGAAATACACTATTCTCAGCTTAATTATTAAGTTCTAGTTATTCATGAACTCATTAAACTTGGATGATGCTATCACTATTAATAAGAAGGTCAAAGTTAAAATTTCAATATGATTTAGATTACATATGAGCAATCATAACTAAAATTTTAATATATTTTCTAAGTTAATTGTTTAACTTTTTTATTTTACTTACTGTACTAGATTCATGGTTGGAGAAACAAAGTGGAGAATCAGGACCTTCACGACCTAGCTTGGGGTTCAAACTGAATTATAAGTATGTGATAGATTTATGATGTCATGGTTAAATATTCAACAAAATTTCTTGGTTTGAAAGAAAGAAAACATATAACTCTAGTGTTTGTATTTGAGGAAACACATATTCAAATGATGATATAGATTATTATAGAGTTCTATAATAATTTGTACTGTTACAATATCCTAAATCAAATGAGAGGAATGTCATTCTATTCAATTGTGAGTGGTTTGATCCTATGCATAATAGAGGAATAAGAACGCATAAGTCATATGAGATCACCGAAGTAAAGTTGACTAGAAAATATACTAAGTCTGATCTATTATCCTTGTACATCAAGCCACATAAGTGTATTACCTAAGATATCTATGAAGAATAAGAGAAAAAATAGAATGGGCCGTGGTAGTTAAAATTAAACTCAAAGTAAAAGTGGAAGTTGAAAACACTATTAAACTTGCTCAACAAGAGGATGAGATGATAAGTTTCACACTTCTAGTTGATGATGTAGAGATAGTTGTGAGCTTGATTGATACTAATGTTGATTATGAAGAAGTTATTCTGTCTGAAGATTAGAGCAATGAGGATGATGATAAAGTTAATATTATAAAATCAACTTCTACTGATTCATAGGAGTAGAAGAGCTAACACATGCGTTAAAGATACTTGTCCTATTTTTTTTTTTTTTTGTAGATTTTCATTTAAAATAGTAGTCTGGAAATACATATTATCTTCTTTACATACCTTAACTATGAAATAATTTTTTCATATACTGTACCTACTCACTGCAATTCACATACTACTTTTTAATATGTTTTTTTTTATATATTGTACTTACATAATGCAATTCACATATTATCCTTTCACATGATTTTCTTATAAACTGTACCTGCATAATACAATTCATGAATTATATTTTTTACATTTTTTATATATTATTCCTACATGCTGTAATTTAAATTCTATACTTAATTTACACATGTTTTTTTATATACTGTATCTACATACTATAAATCTCATTATTATTTTCTACTATTTTTGTTAAGTTCTTTAAGTAATCTTATTTATGATTGATCTAATCATTTTATTTGCTATTACTTATAGATGGTTTTAGGTGGTGGTGATAATGCTCCACAACAATTATTTATGAGCATCTTCAAGTGAAAGACGAAGGTTGTGTCCTAATCCACTATTTAGGCTACCATCACAGTCACAACCTCGACCTCCATTTCGATATCACTACTATAGATTTATGGGCTACACGGTACATGTACCTATAATTCTTCAGAGCCTACATACACAACACCGTTCTACCTATATCAGGCACCCACTAGTTTCATGGAGCTTAGGTTTCAGCATGCGCCTTCTGATTAGCCCAGTACTTCTACAACCATTAAGGCATTGACGAAATGCATTGTTATTATGCCAGCGGGTAACACGTAAGCATATTTTAAAGTCTTAGTTTTGACATATTGTGGTTCTAATCTTAATTATAATTTTCATGTTCAATCCATCTAAGAAAGCTATACATAAAATTAGGGACATAATAAGAAGCAAATATGATGCTCCATATATTTCATGAAAGAATGTCCCAATTAAGGTTAGGGACATATAGTTCAGAGAGTTAAGGTATTGCAATAACCAATGTTGTAAAAATCACATCAAACATCCTATTGGAAGAAGAAGAGGTTCAAGGTTCGATGGTTCAACCGAGATTGAACTGGGGGTTGAATCAGATGATGTAATAAATATAAAAGAAGATTTTAATTCAATTTAAATAATGCAATATTGATATAATATTAATATATCTATCAATTCAAATATAATATTTTAATTTAGGACTCTTTGTTCTTAAATATTTTGAATATACTTCTAAATTAAATTTTTTTGGATAAATTATTTTAATTACTTTATTTATTTATACTATAAATCTCTTATTTTTATCCATTTAATTTATAAAAAAAGCTAAATTTTGATTAAATTTAAAATTGGTTGGTTCTTTGAGAATTGGTCTGGTTCTCCTATTCAACCCCGGTTAAACTCCGATTCTGGTCGGTTCTGTGTAGAGGCAGTTTTGGGCTTTAACCAAACTGACCAGAAGATCAGTTCATGGTTGAACTAACCGAATCAGTCAGTACAATCCAATTTTTAAAACCATGGTAATAACTATTTTTAAATTTTAAATACATTAATTGATCTTAAAGCATTATTAATTTGCTATAGTTTATTTTATATTATATAAAGATTTCAGCTGGTTGCTAGATCACTGTCAGAAGATTAGAAGAAATTTTTAGTCTAGAGGCACTACCCACCTATGTGATTGTTCATAGACATACATAAGTCTGGGCAAATACCACTTTGGATTGGACAGAATGTGTGGGTTAAACTTTGCAGAGTATGAGCCTCCCAAGATTATGTTTGCAAGTGGGAGCAGACAAAGTAAAATTGAACTTCAGATTGTAGAAGCATGGACACCTCGTTGCATACTAGAGACTCTATACCACACATTGAATATAAGTGAAAGATAATAAGTCATTCATTACTTGAATTAATTGCACATATAATCATGGTTAATTAACTTTCGTTGGAATATTTACAGACTAAAGTTACTAAACGAGAGCCCATTCCTACTAAATAACATAGTAGAACACATCAACATCAGGTTGACTAGTAATGGGTTGATGTTTGGCCACAAAGAGCATATGTAAGTTAACTACTAATTTCTTGAATTATAATTCAAATAATAATATATTATGGTTATGTTGACCTCACTTTTGGAGTGAGGATCGATTCATCCTTCCTTAGACTTAGGAGCCTTCTAAGCATTAGGATTTTTCTAGACATAGGAAACTTCTAGTGATTAGGTGAACACTAAACATAAGCCTAGAGACTTAGGAAGGTGTACCATAAGTTTAGGTTATGCCTTAGAACTAAGAGAACCTACCTATCCTATGACATAAACCAAAACTTATGCCTTTCCACTCATGCAAAACCAATCTCAAATCAATACAATCAAACCCAATTGGATTTCATTTCATATCCAAGATCCAAGCCAAAATGATTTGAACCCAAACTGATCTCAATCCCATGATCCAATCCTATAGACTCAACCCAAAGCCCCTTCAACTAAACCAAGCCCAATTGAATTTCAAATAAGCATTCCAACCATCCAATACATCCTTTCAAACTCTTCTAAAATCTACAATTAAATCAAACCAATCAAACCAATTCAATTAACCAAACCTAGCCCATTTTACCTAAAGGGTTGAGCCAAAATCCAATTAAATCCAAATCAATTGCAATCAAAGTTATCAATTAATTCCAAATCAATTATCAAACTCAATTCAACTCAACTCAAATTGACCCATTTGGTCACTTGACCTAAATTGTCCTAAAGGACCCATTTGATCCAAACTCCAATCCAACACAAATTGGATTAAACCAACCATTTTAATACCTTCTACAATGATTATTGATCACCCTTGATTGTCCAATCACAATAAATTGGGTCAAACCAAGCTAATTTGATCACTTGACCCAAGTTGACACAATTAGCCTATATGAACCAAATTGAACAAAATTAAACCAAACTCCATTCTAAACCCAATTGATTGAAACTAATTCCTTTAATCAATCATAAATTCAGTATCAAACATGACTCAACCATCAATCAAGCCAAACCAAACCAATTTAAGCTCTTTACCCAAGTTGACCCAATTTGACCTAAAGGGCCAAATTGAGCCAAATCAGATCCTAAATCAAATTGATTAAAATCAATGGATCAAACCCATCACTAATTAATTGTTGAACATAATCCAACCTTCAATTGAATTCAATTAGACCAAGTCAACCCAATCGACCCATTTACCCCAAATTGACCTAAAGGGTCAAATTTAGCTAAATCATCCCCAAATCCAAATCAATTCAGACCAACACCTA
Organism: Cymbidium sinense; assembly: GCA_021442155.1. NCBI lineage: Eukaryota > Viridiplantae > Streptophyta > Magnoliopsida > Asparagales > Orchidaceae > Cymbidium > Cymbidium sinense. Next base: position 34,433,036 of record CM038232.1, read on the forward strand.
CAATCATCTTCAAATCATCAATTGAACCTAAACCAACCCCTGACTAAAGCCAATTTGGCCAATTTGACTAAATTGGTCAACTTAGCCTAATTTGACTCATATGAACCCATATGAGTCAAATCCAAATTCACTTCCAATTAAACCAAATAAATTGAGCGAAAATATCCCAAATCATCATTTGAACACATTTAAACTCTTGCTTTGACCCAATTTGACAAATTAGTCAACCTAATCCAATTTGATCTGATTTGACTTACATGGGTCAAATTGAGCCAAACGCAACCAAACTAACTCCAAACCCAACCAAACATGGCATGACCCATCCTTAGGTCACCATAGGTCAACCCAAATAAACTCAATCCATTTTTGACCTAAATTAGGCCAAAACTCATTGGGAAAACCCCTCTAAATGGGACAAAATCCCCATTTGGATGGTCAAACCCACTCTCCTACTCTTGGCAGCCACCCTAAAGCTCATTTTGGACACTTGGGCCATTGGCTAACCTGACCCAAAGCTAGTTGGGTCAGCCATGGATCAAGTGGAGGTGAGCTAACCCAAGCCAACCCATTAGAACACTTGGAGGAGAGGGTACACACATGGCCAGCCCACTCCCTTCCTCCAACCACTCAAGGGCCTCCAGGTCAGTCGATTCCTACTATCCCCAACTGCTTGCACTAGCCAGACGCCTACCCAAAGATGATTAATCCTAGCCATTGGATCAATTGAGGAGGAGGGTATACTCCTCCCCATTCCATTTTGAACACACACAGAGCTTCATTAAGTCAAGACGAGCTTCCCTAGAGCCTTCTTGGACCCCCTTGAGCTTCCTATCGTTGGTGACACCAAAACCTGAGCCAAACATAGCCCATATCTGTCCAACTCCACCTAAACTCCAACAAATCCAAACTTACTTTTCCCACACCTTCCCCAAGCTCTAGTGAGGTGAAATTAATCAATTCCTGATTGATTCGAGCACTGGAGACCACTTCTAGACCAACTCTGGTGACTATTCTGGCATTGCTTGGTCCACAAAGCCACTAGTGGGGAGGCAAGTCGTGAGCTTCTCAATAAGAGTTATTCTTTTGTGAAGTTTTTTGCATTTTTGTGTGATTTCCACCATACTTAGATCTCTTCTATGAATCTTTTAGAGTTGATCCTGATGCCTCATGAGCTCTAGCGAGCTCGGATAGAGTGGAGGATGGCAGACGATGTCCATCTTCCATCGCTCAGGGGATGAAGGATCATCCGCCATCCTTTCCACGTGATTGGAATGTATGGTCATGATTAATTCGATAGAAAACTTTAATTTAATCAATTAAGAACTGCAGGATTAATCCCCACTGTCCAATTCAAGATTTGATGATGGAGATAAAAGTGCGCCCGCCGTTGCTGACTCAACACATCGCATTGGACGGTTTAAGTGGCCAATACCTCGGCACCACATGAAAAGTGTTGCAACGTCATCTCCCACATGATGCTTAGGAATTAATCAGGCTTAAAAATGTGTTTAATTATTCAGAACTTTAAAAATTCATAACTAATTGTAGAAACATCCAAAAATATAAGTAAACCCATTTTGGAAAGGGTGAAAAGAGGAGATTTTAATCAAAATAATTTTCTTATGGTTTAAATAGTGAATAGAGATAATTAGGGGTTGAATTTTTCCTTAATTAGCTTAATTAAACCCTAATTATTTGGCCAATTGATATCAAATTTGAAATGTTGATCTAATGGGATGTCCTCTGCCTTCCATAATTTTCTTGGGATTTATTGGCTAGGTAATTAAGAGAATTTGAAATTCAAACCTTAATTACACTCATTAAGTAATTTGATAATTATTTATAATTTCAAATAGTAAAAATTAACTAATTAAACTTGATTAATCACTGATTAACAATTAGATGGTAAAGGGGAGTGATTAAGACCTCTTTAAGAAGGGTAATTAATTTATAATTTAATTTAGGAATTAATTAACCAATGTATGATGAAATTAAATCAAATTAAAATGATATTACTTTATATAACTTAATTTGAACTTGTGGGTTCCTCTTTATGTGTTTAATAACATAAAGATCCTTAAGGAAATTATAATTAACCCATGGGTGTGAGAAAATCACATAAGTACTTAATTAAAATTTTTAATTTAATTAATACTTAATTATGAGCTTCACTGTATTAGGTCTCTAAGTGCATTGCAAGTTTAATTTCTCATTTTCATATCATTGGAAGCTCATAATTAAATGCTTAATTAAATTAAAGAAACATAGGTAAGGGTAATTGAATGAATTACTTAATGATTCTAACCTAATTAATTCTTAAAATTCACTTAATTAATTCTCTTTAAACATATTAAATCATCAATATGGGATGAAAATAACAAAATTATTATTTCTCTTTTACGAGTTTAATAATTCAAATCAAAATCAAAATTCAAAACAAGCTTTGGTTTTCCTTAAATGATTTTATTCAACTTGATTATCCATAGGAATTAATGTAGTTGAATGAATTATGTGGAAGTGTTCAATTATTCCTTTTCAAACATTGTAATTTTGTATGCCATTCACATCATGTATTCATGTTTTCAAATTAAATAACCAAATGGATATCTCGGGAATATGAGGCTTTAAGTAGCCCCACAGAGGTCTTAGATTACCTCAATTTCCTGGTTAACAAAGGCACATACTTATTTAAATTTCATTCATATGTATAATTATACTAGAATTTGGATATAACTTTACTTTACGGTGTAAATAATTCAAAAAATATAATCTTTTGCATGATTTTCATTCTCATGGTTGTGTGTACATTCATATGTATTTAAGATAACAAGTATATAATCTAGACGTCCCAAGAATATAAGGCTTTAAGTAGTCCCAAGGAGGTCTTAGATTATCTCACTTCCCTGGTTTAAACAACGAGACATACTTGCTTAAAATATTAATACATGTGTGTGTGTACTTAGCTAAAGAATAAAAATCTATCTTTTCTATCAAAACTACATGCATTCATAATCATCTAAGTGTGCTAAGAATACATTATATGTATAGGTATTCTAAGTTTAAAATCATATGCATGTTATTAAAGGTGGAAAGGAATAGTACAACATTATCTATGTGATGAAAATTCAACCTCATTAATCTTAAGTTGCCTTTCATGTTGGATAGGATTCTTTAAGATTAACCTAAACTTAGGATTAATTATACATTCATTAAAAGGAACCAAGTCATAACATTATGCCTTTAGAAAATAATCTAAGGTAGGGATGAAAGAGGTTAAGCCTCTTTCACCTCCTGACAATACTTAGTTGCTAAGTAAATACTGAATGAAACAAAAGAAAATACAAATTAAATTCCACCAATTCTCTAAGTAACTTAAAATGAAATAATCCCTCATGCTTAACTTAAACAATTTCAAACCTTAGGCAATCATAATTCTAAAGCTTAGCTAAGACATACCACACTAAGCCTAAACACACACATTAGAATGCTAAGTCACCACTTATAGCTTTAGGTTAGGACAGTGTTTGTAATGATGTTGTGTTTTATTTTATGATGCAGTGATTTATACTTGATGTTAGGATTATGGTTCATAGACTATATGTTAGGCCATTGTTATATTATTTTTTGCAGAAGATTATGCTAATGGGGCTGCTAAAATAAATATAAATACTTCAACTTGCAGGTTGCTCATGCCCCTTTAACATAATCTATGATTAGGTCAAGTACACTTAGTTACCCATGTGCAGGGTGCTAAATCCAAATTATGAAATATAACTACTTGGGATGTATGTATGTTTAGCTAACATCTATCTTGTAGGTGTAGTTAAATTTTACTTTCCATAAAATGTATTTTTTTTTGCAATATAAATTAAGATTAGTGTTATGGGGTTTGGGGTGAGGAGAGGCTAGAAGGCGTAGTCCTGGGAGGCCCTGTGAAGCCTTGGAGCATAATTAAATTAAGATAAAAGAAAGAAGATGAAGAATGAAGATGCCCATAGCATCTATTCAATTTCAATTGTAATATTCTTTTGTAATCTGAGTTGTATAAAGGTGGAGCTCGGCTACCCAAATTTTCTCTTTTCTAGGGTGTACGACAGTACCCGACCACATCGGCCTTTTATTCTTTTATGAAATCTATAGATATTTGATTGTTATGATTTAGATTACGAAATAAAACATCATCTTCTTCATAGTTTCTTAAAAATTGATGTCTGAATGTGTGGCTTGGAGGCGGTAGGCTCTTCAAGAAAAAATTAATTTTTCTACCACAATTAACAACTTATAACTAAAAATTTAAAGCAACTCACAACTTCATTCTAAAGCTTAGGATATAATCAAGATAAGTAAAAGATTTAGTAACCCCTTAGCTGAATGTTGAATGTCTAACATCATGCATATCATCTTATTTCACTCCTGAATAGGGAGGGTCTCCATTCATGCACTATAGGGAACGCTTGACCTGTGAGAGCACCCCCTCATGATGGAAAACACATCATCTCTTTGATTTGTCCAATAACTCAATTTCATCATGAATTTAGGCATAATGATCTCAAGCCATTGTCCAAATGAATATGTCAAAATAATATAAAATTTATAAATTTTACTTTTAGTTGAAGTCATGATTTTATACCAATCATGTTCTAGTCTTTAGGGAGTGAGTTTAGGACTCTACTCTCCTTTCCAAGTTAAATAATTACCTAGCTATCTTGCAATTACATGAGATTGGCCTACATAGTTTTGAATTGTATTAGATGTTAGTTGATAGCTACTCAAGCGGTTGTAAGTCCGTAAGAGAGTCGGATGGGTTTATTCTCTCTTGTGGAGGTAGATCATTATGTCCCCTTAGCCTTAGATTTAGGTCTTTCTAGCTTGTTCTAAAGTTCCCTAGATTTATGATCTGAGATTGCTTGTTTCCTTTGGGCTATGAGCATAATTCCTCACCTCTTAGGCATTTTCATAATCTTGTATTAATGGATTAAGCCCAACATTCTAATAAAATTTTAATACAAATTAAATAAACTCTTTCTTTCAAACATATAAAGCCTCGGCATAGGATAAATTGGAGTGCTCACTAGGCTTTCTAGTATCATGAGTGCTCCCTACTTATCTTCCTTTATAATCTAAAAATAAGTCATTCTAAATTGAACTTTCCCACTCGATTTTCTCAAAATACCCAATTCATTGATCCTAGCCTTGAAATCTTTGGAGATATGATTGACTACTTTAATTGAGAGTATTCTTTAAAAATCTATTTTCCTATAATGTAATTAACTATAGAAGCTTGCTTCCATAGGGAACTAAAGAACCTGACATAAAATAGACCCTACTTTACTATTCTATGTAAAGTACAAGAACCATCTCTAGTACATACGAAGATTTATCTCGAGTCCTTATTTGGTGATTAGGTCCATTATAGGGTGATGTTTCTATCTTTTGAGATAATACATCATACCTCAATGTCATATCACTTCAATAAGTACCATCTAAGATTTGAGTGGTGTCCACCCGACATCCAAAATAAAACACCACAGATTTTTCTAGTGACTTTGCTTGGAAAAGTTCCTCTCTCCATCTTTAGTAGTCAATCATTATCTCTAAGCTTCGATAGTGGACTTATATTTTATATAAGCCCAAGACTATCATTCTTTCCGAGGCCTTACTTATTTCATCCTTAAGCAAGGGTGGTCAACATCTTTTAGGTTTTAGGACCTCACTCTAAGTAGGTCTTAAAACCTTTATTAGGCCCCCAATAGGTAAAAGAAAATAAATCAAATAAATCATCCAAAATATAAACTAGACCAAAATCAAGAACCTCTTACCACTAGCTTAGTGAAGCTAAGTTTATCCAACATTCTCCAAAAATTCCAAAGAAGTCCAAAGTAAAAGTAGAAAGAATCTTCTCCAAAATTTCAAACTTCTCCAACAAACAAATGAACCTTATTTAGCATAATCAAATTTATTAAATGAAGGTTCCCAATCAAAATCAAAGTCATTCAAACAACAACAATCAAGCAATAGTCTCTCCTCCAAAATTTTTAAAATCTCTCCAACATACCAACAAATCCCATTTAGCATATTCAAATTTGTTAAATGAAGGTTCCAATTCAAAAAAAAAAAAGTTAAACAAACAAAGCAAAGGTCCAATCCTATTCTTCGCAAAGAAAGATTCCAACAATATCTCTCCTCTTTCTTTACTTCAATCAGTCTTCCACCATGTCATCCAACAAGTTGATATTTTCTTTATTATTCGTGGATTCGGATCGCTATACTCACCACCACCCCTGTCATCAAGTTCATCCTTGGATTTGAGCATTTCAAGGTCACCTGTGAGGGAGCTGCCCTCACCATAGTCAGTAGGGAGGAGGTGGCTGACAAGAAGCCACTTCTGATTTGCACTGACGAGTTTGCCTCAAGAGGAAGTCTATAGCGGTTCCCTTACTAGTTGTGCCTGAGCTATGCTTGTCAGTAGTCTCAACCCTGGCAAGTACCTTCTCTATAGTTGCCCCTGCCCTAAAGGGGAAGACTATCTTAGCTTATAAGATAGTCTCTCCCATATTTGAGGTCTTAGTTCTCAACTCCATTGACTAAAACCCAATGCAGTAATAAGAAACAAAAAAAATAAAAAGACATTATGAGCATGTGGAGAAGGAGGTAGAGGAAGCGTCTCATATGGTTGAAGAGAGTTCCCCTCGTGAGACCTCTCCCCTTCTTGGGGTAGTAGGTTTCACCCCATCTCGCCGGGAGAAGAGGATTACATAAAGATTGTTGTAGTACCCCCACCATCTACAGAGTATGAGACACTAGTTAGGGAGAGGAGGAGGCCCTATACTAGTCTACGATCCATGCTTAGGAGAGTTAGGAGAGCCCACAAATGCTCAGAGTCCGGCACTTTGAATGATCTAAGGAGATTGATCTCTAGGAGCATTAGGAATCAGATTCATAAGGAGAGGCCCACTGAGGCCAAAGTTCGCCTAAGTGGGAGAGGGATAGGAGGAGGTTTGGCGTGAGGGCCTCCACTTTGAGTAAACATTCTGATCAGCAGGCTAATAGAGCCAATCATTTTGATAGGATTGTTCTCACCAGTTCGAGTCATATGAGGTGATCTATGGTAGGGAGGCAGCTGGTGTCACCCCCATTACACCACTTCACTCGCTGACCACCTTCACCAGTCCATGTTCCACAGTCTGGTGTCCCTCCCAAGTTCCATAAGTCCATATATGGAGAGATAGCTTCCCCTTTGGTGATTTGATTACAGCCTAAGGATCCCACTTCTTCTACTCCACCCGTTGAGGTGAGGCTGAGCTCCCCTGCTCTACCATCCATCCCAATAGTGATGAAGAAGGAGTGGTGGCCCAAGAGTGTCATGGGCACTCCACTACTGTAGTTGGAGGAGGAGAAGGGAGGGGATACTGAGGTAGCCCCAATGATTATTGAGTCAGTTAGAGAGAGCACTTTTCCTGTTCAAAGCATTTAGTCCGTTTAGGGAATTCTTATGATACTAGAAAGCCTAGTAAGCACCCAAAATTATCCTATGGTTGGGATTTTATAATTTTGAAATTGAATTGATTTACTTGAGTTGAAGTTTTATTAGAATGCTAGGGCTTATAATTCCATGATACAAGGTCACGGAAATGCCTAAGAGGCGAGGATTTATGCTCATAGCCCACAAAGAGAAGTAGCAACCCCTGAACCTAAATCTAGGGAGCTTTGGCGAAGGCCAAAAGCATGACCTAAATCTAAGGCGAAAATGGGTATTTGGTTTACCTCCACAAGAGAGGATAAACCACCTGACTGTTAAACTTACAACTGTCTAGGGTGGCCACCAACTAACTCCTACGGTTTTAAAATATGTAGGCAAGTCAAATGCTTTTGCAAGATAGCTAAACTGTTATTATTTAGAAATAGATTAAGTCCTTACACACAGTCCCTAAGAGACTAGATCAAGTAGTGCATGAGTTCATGAGTTAAATCTAATGCAAATTTTGTTACATTTTATTTTTATTTTTGGACAATCAATTTGACAAAGGCTTTAGGATTTATATGCCAAATGCATGAGAAATTAGATTATGGGCCAAAATCAACAAGATAAGGAGGTGTATTTCCACCATGGCTCTCATAGGTCAAGCCAAATTCTCTGGCAAAGGTGGAACCCTCCAATCAAGAGACAATATGCTTTTTATGCATGATGTTAGAAAATTAAGACAATACCCAGCCAAAGGGGTTGCTAATTCTTTTATCTTATTTTATAACCTAACCCTTAGGTGAGGTTATGAGTTATTTAATTGAATATAAAATTTATTTTCCTAAGAGCCTAATCGTCATCCAGGCCATACATCAAAGTAAGGAAGAAATTAGAAAAAGATGCCACCTTAATGCACAAATTAAACAAACATCAATCAATTTATAAAACTAGCACAAAAGAATAAAAGGCTATTTGTGGTCTCCCACTACACAAACTCAAAATAAATTGGGTAGCTCTACCCTTATACCGGATTACAAATGAATTAATTACAATCAAGTAAGGAAATTCATGTTATGGGGTCTTCATTCTTCATTTCTTCTCTCTTCTTTTATTCTTTCTTCTTTTGGTTCCTTGTTTTGGATGGTTGGAATGTGGTTGCTCCAAAGGCTTCACATGATACATAATATGTAATATTATAATTAATGTTCATTCTAATCCTCTATAATAATCAGTCCAAAATCCCAATTAAAAAAGTACATGAAAATGGGAAAAAAAGGAAATCTAACTAATACCTGCAAAATAGAGATTAGCCAAACAAACTATACAATCCCAAATATGTATATGTATAAATTGGACTTAGCACCCCACAAATGGGTAAGCAAGTTCACCAAGCCTATTTTGGATTATTCTTAGGGGAATAAGCACCTACACAACAAAAGCAATTATACATTTTATTACTCTTAAGCACAATCTCCAGTAAGACAATGATTAAATTAATTATCTACCATTACATACACCCTAACATCCGGACTAGAAATAATACACCATAAAATAAAAGCAAATATCAAACCATGCACCACCTTAACCTAAAGCTAGAAGTGGTGACTCAAATAATGTGCCATTTATGATTTGTGTAATATGCTTAGCTAGGCTTTAAGGTTAAAGTTTTTTAAGTATGGAAATGTTCAACTTAGAGGATGGTTTCAATTTAAGTTGTTTAGTTATTTTGGGTTAATTTTATTTTGTGTTTTGGTTAGGTTAGAATGAACTTAAGATTAATTACTAAGTGTTGTAAAAAGAGGAAAAGAGAAGGGAACTTCTCTTTCCTACCTACCTTAAGTAATTTCTAAGGTAGATTCATATTTGATTCTTGTTTAGTGAATGTTTTATTGTGTATTTTAATTAATTTGAAGTTTAGAATTTCCCTAAATAAACCTATTTAAAAAGAAAGGCATTTTAAGATTAAGTAAAGTGAAATACTATCACAAAACACACATCACTTCATTTCTTTCTCAACATGTGTAACATGCATATGGATGAATCCTAAGAATATCTATACATACAAATGGGAATGTTTAGTACACCTTAATGATGAATGCTAAGTAGTGTTACTTAAGAAAATTTGGATGATTTATGATGCATGATATTGTTAAGTAGAAAAGGGTGATTCTTTTATCCATTTTCACATGCACATTTATATGTATGAAAGGCATAAATGAGTACCGTGCCATTGTTAGCACTAGGGGTGTAAGATACAAGACCTACTTAGGGCTACTTAAAGCCTTACAACCCTGGGGTTGTCCAGACTAATATACCACTTTCCTTAAATACATATGCATGTACAAAAGAAATGAATAGAAAAGAAAGATGCAAAAGTTTATGTTTGTTTATTTTTGGTTTGATTATTTAATTTATATGTGTGATGTTGAATTCCTTCTTAAGTCATGACATAGAGTGTATAGGAATGGATTTAAGCAAGTGTTATGTCCTTTTCAAATGGACTACACACTTTGCAAATCCTATACAATTATGTTAAGAAAGAGAGGAAATAACATAAAACATTTTATGCTATTCACATCCAAGCTCATAAGTACTTATAAATATCATACCTTTTAGTTTTGATGTTTAATTCACAAGTTTCAAAATAATGTTTTAAAGATTTAATACTAATAATAGCCATTCATATCCTTACTTTAACCAAAACATGCAATTCAACATAAAGAAAATATTTCATTTTAAATTTGATTTTTAAAAGCATGAATGCATGATTTTCATATGAAATACACATTTAACATATTAGGAAAGAAATGAAGTGATGAAAGCATGTAAATTAATTTACCCTAATTAATTCCTAAAGATAATCTTATAAAATAGAATTATTTAAAGCAAATCAAATTTAGTTTTAAAGAAATTTTGTTTTGTTTGAATTTGATTTGAATTCAAGATATGTGAAGAGGTTTGTTGGTCCTAACCCATTTCTCACATGTGTATATTATTTTAGTTTAAATTTAGAACCATTAGACGATTTTTATATTTTGTTTAGGTTAATGTATGAATTAAGTGCATTAATTATCCCTTACTTACACCACTTTAGCATATTTAATCAAATGATTATGAGCCAATGTATGATATAAAACCACACAAAGAATTTAATCAACAATACACCTAGGAAAGAAAGAGCCTAATGCAATTGGCTCATAATTAGTGATTAATTAAACTAAAGGGTTTAATTTAAGTTCTTTCATAACCCTTCCCACACATGTGGGTTGGATTTTGATTTTCTTAAGTTACTTATTGAACACCCAAGCACCTACCAAAATGAATTGATTAAGTTCGGAATATTTTGAAAAGTTTTATCAAGTTAATTAAGTAGGTGATTAGTGGATTAGCCATTAATTAAGTTTGGATTAAGGAAGGAAAGGGGGTTTAGGGAATGGCTTAGGGAAAATTCCCCAAATCCATTCCATTAACCTCTTCTTAACTTAAGCAAGGCTTAATTGACTTAATAAAAGGATTAGGCTACTATTCACATGCTTAATTAAGCTTAATTACATTAAGAGGGTACTTAAAGATTCATTATATGATTTCCCTAATTAACTCATCAACAAATCCCAAGAAAATTAGGGGAGGTAGAGGTCATCCCACTAAATATACTAGAGGAATTTGAAATGAATTAATGAAATAACTTGGGAGTAAAAAGGGTTATTAATTTTCATTAAAACCCTAATTGAGAAAAATACACTATTCAAAATCCATTAGAAATATTTTTAGATTATTCTCCGAAGAAATATCTTTACAGTGCATTTTACCTTGCATTTTTAAGATTTAACTAGAATTAGTTATGTTATTTTGAAGTTTTCATGATTATCCATTACTTAAATAGCCTAATTAAGTGATTAATCTTGTCGGTGCCACATGCAAGCTGACACAGTGTGCACTTTCCATGTGGTGCAACGGGAGAGGTCACTTAAGTTGTCACATCATAGTGTCACGTCAGCAGCAACGCTACTCACTTTCTCCTCACCCGTCTGATCTAAGATCGAATGGCTGAGATTGAGCCCGTGGTTCTTAACGGGGAAATTAAGGGATCCTATGCGTCTTGATCATGTCTATCCATCCAAAATGCACTGATGGTCAACCCATGATCCATTCCTGAGCTCACTTGCAAGAAAGGGGAACCCCACCTTCCATGGCAAGATTCAAGCTTGATCTCGGAGCTCCAACTTTACCCACACCATCTAGAAGTAAAGGGGAGAAGATCTAATGGTCAAATTCTCATGAGGTGAAACTTTCTTTTACAAAGGACTAGACACTCTATTTTAAGCTCAAGTTGAAGGCATACCTCGCCGGAGGCTATCACCGGTACTCGCATCCGTTGAGGTAGATTTGTCTAGTGGAGACGAAGCTCTGTTGAAAGTTTTAAGCATTGGGATTGAGTAGAGCTTCTTATGGACCAAGCTCACCTTCAATTGGGCTCAGCCTTGATCAAAGTCCCACCTCCCTTGCCTTTAGAGCTTGGAAGAAGCTTAGGATGAGTTTGACTAGGCCCTCTGAGGGTGCTCAAAGGAGAAATTGGATTGGAATTAGGTATTGGCTAAGTTGGAAAAATGGTGGAGCTCCCCTATTTTTAGTTTAAGAGAAACTGAAAATGGAGAATTGGAAATCACCCTAGGAAGCTTGGGGAGACTTGCCAATGCTTGCTTTGAGTTCCCTTAGCTCAATCGAGTGTATGCCTCTTGAATTCAAATGAAATTAGGGGGAGTATATCTCCCCCTAGGTGAATCGGATGACCTAGCTTCCTTTTACCATTTTGATACAATACACCCTATTCAATGGGTTATTTTGGCCGTTTAGAGTTGATGTGGTTTGGCCGAGGGGTAGTGGAGAGGTTGCCATGTGCAAAATAAAGTGGAGGAAGGATTCCCATGTGCTCATGTCCATGGGGATGGTCACTTTAGCCTTAGGTTGGGTGGGCTGACCCAAACTCATTGGGTCATTTGCACCATGTCCATCAGTGACCATTTGGTCCATTAAGAGGATGTCAATTGTCCATGAAAAGGAATTGACAAAATTCCAACTGGTTTTGATTTTAGGTTACCCTATGGCCTGGGGGTAAAATAGTCATTTAGCTTAGATTTTAGTTTGAATATGTTTGATATGATTGAAAAATGGGTTGGGCCAAGTTTCAATGAATTTGGAGTTGATTTGATATGATTTGACTCATGTTGACCCATTTAGGTCAAAATTGGTCAATTTGGGTAAAGTTGATCAATTGGTCAAATTGGGTCAAACTAAGGGTTGGGTCCAGTTCATATGACTATTTGAAATGTTTTGGTAACTTTGGTTTTGTTCAATTTGGTTTATATTTTAGATTTGGTTCATTTGATTTCATTTAGGTCAAATGGGCCAAGTTGACTAATTCACCATTTGACCTATTTAAGTTAGGTCATGGGTTGATTTAGGTTTCATTGGTTATTTGAAATGAATTTGTATCTTTGTTTTATAATTAATTTGGTTTATATTTAGATTTGGCTCAATTTGACCTTTTAGGTCAAGTTGGGTTCAAGGTCAATCAGTTGGGTCTGGAATTGGGACTTTAGTCAAGTTCAACAAGTGATTTGGAATGAACTTGACCTATTAGTTTCAATCAATTTGGCTTAGATCATGACACATTTCAACTTTTTAGGTCAAGTTGGGTCAACTTGGGTCAAGTGGCCAATTGGGCTAGGTTAGGCTCAAATGATGACTTGGTCAAGTTCAAACATTAGTCATGGATGAGTTTTGATCAATGGTTCCGATCAATTTGGCATATGATGGATTTTGGCTAATTTAGGTTTTTTGGCAAAGTGCTGACTTTGTCAACCCTTAGGTTTGATTTGGTTTAGCCCAATTTGAGTGATTGATCATCTCATAATGATTGTTGCTCACAATGTCGGCTTAGGTTTAATTCAATCCAACTTGGGTAGGATTAGAATTTATCTCAAAAGGAGTACTTTAGGTCATTTTGGGTCAAGTGAACCTAAGTAGGTCAAATGGCTTGGTCAAATCTTGATTTGAGTTTGATTGAACTTACATATGAACTTATGATTGAAATATAAATCCATTTGTAAGTGGTTTGAAGTCAAATAGGTTTTGATTCTTTTGACAATTTGTGTTCAAAAGGGTGAACATGAGTTTGACTTGGGTTTGATTTTTTGAATTCAGTTTTGGTTTGATGATTGGAGTTTATGTTTATATTTGGATTCATGATTGATGGATTGATTGAATCATGAAGAAAAATCAAGGGTTTGGCATGATTTGAAATTGATTTGGCTAAGTTCAAGAATTTGACTTTAAAGGCTTAGGTTGAATTTTGATTGAATTTGCATTTGAGTTTTGAATTATTTTTTGGTTTGATGTTTAAATTTTATTTTATATTTAGATTCCTGATTGTAGGATTGATTGAATCATAAATAAAAATCAAGGGTTTGACTTGATTTTAAATTGATTTGGCTAAGTTCAAGATTTTGACTTGAAAGGCTTAGGTTGGATTTTGGTTGAATTTGGATTTGATTTTTGAATTTATTTTTCGATATTTGAGTTTATATTTCATTTATATTTGTGAATATAAATGAGAATATAAATGGGTTATGAGAAAATACCTTAAATTTGAATTGATTTAGATTTGATTTAGGCTAAGTCCATAAGATAGAATTAAAGTGACTTAGGAAAGATTGTTGGTTTGGATTTGAATTTTGAATTTGGTTCATTTGATTTGAATTTATATTTCATTTATATATGTGAATATAAATGAGAATATAAATGGGTTGTGAGAAAATTTTTTTAATTTGAATTGAACTGGATTTGATCCGAGCTAAGTCCACGAGAAGGAATCAAAAGACTTAGAAAATATTTTGGAGTTTGGAATCCAATCATGGGTTTCAATCATAAGTTTCAATTATTTGGAATTGATTTATGATTTGAGAAAATCTATTGAATTGGCTCAAGGTTTGAGTTAGAGTTGGAGTTAATATGAGTTTGGAGTTAATCAATCAAGTTGGAATTGATTTGGAATCCAATCATGGGCTTCAATCATAAGTTTCAATTATTTGGGATTGATTCATGATTTGAGAAAATCCATTAAATTAGTTCAAGAGTTAGAGTTGAAGTTGATATGAGTTTGGAGTTAATCAATCAAGTTGGAATTGATTTGAGTTTGACTTGAAGGGGGGAAGTGAGAAATTTGGTTCAGGCTATAGGGTGGGAAAATTTTCCTAACACCCCTAAGGCATGACCTATTCCTATGGCAAACTCTTTTTAGTTTCTAGGGTTAGATTTTTTTTTTGGGGAACCCCATATAGGGAAATTTTATTGCCACAATAAAAGGGTTATAAGATCCTTAAGAGGGGATAAACTTAAGAACTACTGAACAAAGAGCTACAGCCTAGAGTAAATCCTCTAAGTACAACCAAAACATAAGAAAAAGGAAAAAAAAAAGCAAAAGATACAAATTGAGCAAAGGAAAGAGCCATTGGACAGCCATCAGCAGAAGCTCTTAAGGATGAGAGAATTCTATGCCTCCACTAGAGAAGGAGCCTGTAAGAGAACAACATAGAATCTACAAACATCTAGAAAAAAAGAATTAGCACAGTTAAAGTGATATAAGCAAAATTGAAAGTAAAAATAGAATAAAATGAGAGAGATATAAAGAAGTGTGTGAAGAGAGGCTCGTGCTCACCACACAAAATTGGGTAGTGCAAACATGAACATCCAAACTTCAAAGGAAGGGTTACATCGGATGCACGCCAACCAAAGAATGAGTGAAATCATCCCAACCATCATACCTACAAACATAGGGGAAAACATCGCACCATTGGATGAAAGTCGTATGATCTTTAGTACATGCATACCAAAGCATAGCCACATACACTATGGAAAAGATGGTAACACAGATCCGAATGGTAAAGGGATGACACCAATCCTTTCTAAGATAATAAACACCAGACAATGCCAACATAACATTAAAAAATATAGCCAACACCATCCCAACCCAGAAGACACCCCAGATTGGGAACAACCAATCAAAGTTACCTACATACCAAAGCAAAGCCACATACACTATGGAAGAGAAGGTAACACAGATCAGACTAAGAAAGGGATGACACCACTCCCTTTTAAGATAAGAGAAACCAAATAATGTCAACATAATATCAGAATGCACAGCCAACAACAACCCTACCCAAAAGTCACCCATAGTGAGGGAAACCAAACATGTTCAGCAGAACAGATGTTAACATCCACCATATTAACAACATGATTACAACAATATATGTACAATTTTAAAAGAGCCAAGAGTAAGCAAGAGATATGCCCATACAACAAAGGCACAATTAATAAGGTTAACCACATGGCGTGGAAGAACATAAGACCAAGAAGAAATCCAACCACAATAGGTAGCTAAACATCAAAACCCAAAAATCCATTGAATAGCCAAAATAATAAACCAAAAGCGAACTGATTGGTTAATGGGCGTAAACCATTACAAAATTGAGCAAAATGAGAATCATAAAATAATAATAGTAAAATCCTTCATATCAAGTTTAGTGTTAGCAAGCCAAAAATTGAATCGAACCCTAGAGTAATGTAGGTAGTATCATCACTGCAAATGAACCACAATGAGAATGGAAAATTAATAACAGTTAAGCAAACATCATAAGTAAAGAGTAGTAGGGAAGGAAGGTAAGAAACAATCCCAAACATGCAAGGAAACAACATTGATGGTAAGCAAAATAAACACTATGGTTCTGCAGATTGGGAAAAGGGAAAGCACAAACCAACAGGTCTGTGAAATAGGCCCCACCCCATACAGTAAGGAAAAAAGCAGATAAAAAAGAACCCACCATGTAGCTGGACAACTAATAGCTATCCAACAACTGGGGCTACAGAGGCAAGAGATAGCATTACAGGATAACCAAAAAAATGGTGCAGGGAAATGCATAAGCAAACCAAGAATGAATAGAAATGGAAGTAAATCAGAAGATTGAACAATCAGGTAAGACAAACTATTAACAGATAAAAAGGTAGAAGGATGAGAGTTAAGCGGTAGCCCATTCAGCTAATAAACAGTAAATGACACAAAATAAAGTAATCAATAAAGAAGAAGGTAGGCAGTATCATAATCCATGTTAAGAGCGGAACAATAAACAACCAAAAACTCCCTCATATTAAGGGAAAATAGCAACATCAAAATCAGTGTGGGGAGGAAACCAACAGAAGTGTTCACGGTGCATGGAAGTAACATAAGACACCAAACTAAAAAGAGAACAGGAAAAAGTGAACAAAAAATAGCAAAGTAAGTACTTCATCCATGAGGGTAAGTAAAAGAGCAGCATAAACTAGCTAGCCCAGTGAAACAGGAAAAAACCACGGCTATTTGGCAGCAGCCAATGACCAACCTGTAGATGGGGAGCATCAAAAAAGTATTGCAGAATGATCCATCCGAAAAAGGATACACCCAACAATGGATAAGCAGGACCCAGCAGCCTCCTCTACAATAATAGTAGAGAAAGCAAAACAGAAAGGAAAAGGGACAAAAACAGTAAACAAGCATACAAAGGAAGACTAGCCCCATCCCATCCTTAACATGTGAAGCATCCGGGCAATAAAATAAATTATGGTTCCCAAATCTCCTCCTAGAAAAAAAATAAACAGAATTGCTAAGAACTTCTAACATAAGGCAATCCAGTTTTATCAAGATTTACAAGTCCACTTAAGAGTGATGGGATATCATCATTGGAGAACAGATTCAAAAAGGAGGACTTTGCTCCCTAATTAGCAAGAAAATTAACACATGAATTACCTTCCCAATAGATTTGAGAAATATGATAATCTAGGTTGGCAAGAAGTCTTCTAGTATGGTTAAGTAAATAAAACACTTTAGCATTTCCATGAGCTCCTGAATTTAATAATTCAAGAAGAAGGAGTGCATCAACTTCAAATTAAATTTTCTGAAATCCTTTTTGTAAGCAGATAGAAATCCCATAGTGCAGACCATTAAGCTCAACAAATAATATAGAACATGGTTGTAAAGGAGCAGCAAAAGTAGAGATAACATGTCCACTATAATCTCTTAAAATCCCCCCATAATCATAAAAGCCATTAGAAACTGAACCATCAGTGTTAACCTTAATGACATGAAAGTTTGGCTTCATCCAATATATAATTTTATGGGTAGGCTCAATACTAGAAGAAGGAAGATTAATCCCAAAGTTAATGGCCATATATTTGTACACTTTGAAACTAAAGGAAGTAAGGAGATTAGCTTTATAAAGAGATATACTTTTATATTTGGCTCAAAAATAATAATGATGATAGTTCATAGGGATATCACAATGCTTAGCATCATTTCTTTCCAACCAAATATACCACAGAAGAGTAATGGGTATAACAACTTTGACATGGCCTTTAGGGGTATAAGAGAAACAAGTTTCAAGAAGTTGCATGATAGAGAATGATCCATCGAAATGGAGAGTATTTAACATACTATCATACCAGCTCCAAACCTTCACGAATAGGGCCATTCACAAATACATGATCCACAGCCAATGTGAAAACAACATTGGCATGTAGAGGAGAGGCCTTATTTAAGGAGGGTAACATCAACGAAATGTAGTGCTTTAGAATACCAAGTTAAAATTGAAAAGAGGTAGGAATAGAGTTATTCCGATTTTAGTGAAAACTAAGGATTCTTGAGTTTTAAGTCCAAAGAATGGCAAACATCCTTAAAAAAAACTCTCAGGATGAACTTTTAAAGAGAATTTGGTCAAACTTATTAGGTAATGGACAAATTGTAAGGATTTTGTTAACTATCACATTAGGGACAATGAAAATTAATTGAGCTACGTTCCAATTATTTTGAGTAATGAACTGATTAACCTTAAGCCTCTCAGTGGAATGAGTATTAAGTAAAGAATCAATAGAACCATGTCCCACCAATTGTCTTGCCAAAAGAAGGAGGATCTGACTTCATCCCAAGAGATCGATTCCACTTGATATTATAAAGTCTTCTCCACACCGGAGAGTCCCTGTGTTTGAAAGTACAAGTGAGGGGTGTTTCTACGATAAGCAAGCATAAATTATGACCAATAGCTATGGTTGTTTTTAAAATTCCACCACATTTTGTATGAAAAATATTTAATGGAGTCTTCTAAAGTTTCACAACCTAAACCACCTTCATAAAGGCCCACAACAGTTATGCTAACTAGCCTAATGAACTTTCCTGGAAGAGGAGGTAGAACCCCAAAAAAATTTATTAATAAGTCTATTTATCCTTTTAATAATAGAACTGGTAGGCACAATAGTGCACAAAAGATAGAAAGGCAAAGAGCAAAGAGTACTTTTGATCAGGATAAGTCTAGCACCAAAAGAGAGTAAGTGGAACTCCCAAGAGAAAGTTTTCTTATATATTTTCTGAATAACTTCATCAAATAAGGAAGATCTTTTTGTTCCTCGACATAAAGAAGTACCTGATACGATAGGGATTTGATGTGCAAAGCTCGTAATATTCTTAATAGTGTAAATCCTAGATAATGAAATCAACTTGCTAGAAATAAAACAACTTTTATCAAGATTAATCTTCAAACCACTTTCTACCAAAGAGTAAGGAACTTACATAATTTTTTAATGTAGAGAGTAGAACCATTACAAAATATAATGAAATCATCAGCAAAGCTGAGGTGGGAAATGGGAAAGCCACCCCTAATTTTGTAGTACATGTTAAGCATTTTACAAAACATCTGCCCAATACTTTTAGAGAGATATTCTATAATAATAATGAAAAGAGCTGGAGAAAGGGGATCCCCTTGCCTTAGCCCATGGGAGGAAGAGAAAACCATGGACTTCACCATTAATTAGTAAAGAAAACCAGCTTCTCAATAACATTCTTAATTAAAGTAATAAATTGACTAGAGAATCCAAATAGAGTCAAAATTTTATATAGGAAAGCCCAACTGATGTGATCATAAGCTTTGAAATTGTCCAACTTAAAGAGTAGGTTACCACTACAAACTTTGGTGTTTAAATCATGGATCATCTCTTGGGCTAAAAGAATATTATTAGAAATAGATTGACCTTTAACAAAACTGTTTGGTTGGGGAGATAATTTTAGGAAGCGTGATACTTAATCTTTTAGCCAAAATCTTAGAGATGAGTTTACTAAAAAAGGAATAAAAGCTAATTGGCCTAAAATGGCTCCAAAGTTCAGGATTCTCTAATTTAGGGATTAAAATAATGGAAGCGCTAGTAAAATATTTGGGGAGGATACTTCCCTTGAAAAAATCCAGAACAACTTTAACCAAATCTTCTTTAATGATATAGATTTTGAAAAAATAAAGTAGTAAAGCCATCGTGACCCCAGAATCAGATTCATATTTTGCAAAATATTAGCAATTTTGGTTTCAAAGGGTAATGAAGTAAGTATATTGTTATCTTCATTAGAAATAAGATTAGGAATAACTTCAAGTAAGGAAATCTCATCATAAGTCACATTTTTTTTAAGGAGCTCAGTAAAAAATGAACGCTAGAATTAATAAGCTCCTTATTATTAGTACACCAGATATCATCATTAGTTTTAATTTTTTAATGAAATTTAAAGCCTTTTTATTTTTAACCATGGCATGGAAATATTTGGTATTTTGATCACATATCCATTTTATATTTTTTGCCTCCAATAGGTCTCCTCCATGTCCCGGTAACATGTTAACCATTTTTGGCTTGAGTTAATAAGGAAATTTTGGATGGATCACAACAATATCTTCTAAAACTATAACCTCATGTTCTAATTCTTTGATATTTACAAAAAGGTTTTTGAAATAGTGTTTGTTCCACTAATTAAGGCATTATTTAAGCCTTTTTAATTTGAACCACAGTCTCTTCATCCTTAAAATAGAGTCATCAGGATGGAGTGGTTCACCCCAATTGCTAGCAACCACATTCATAAATCTACCATCCATAAGCCACATATTTTGAAATCAAAATGGAATATGAGAGGAGGGCTTATCAGCATTAACCTTAACAGTGATCAGCAAGGGAGAATGATCGGATAGGGTTCTACTAAGATGCTCAACAGAGGTAAGAGGAAGAAGGTTGATCCATAGATTGTTAAAAAGGACCCTATCCAAAGTCTGTGATTATTCCAAGTGAAATGAGACCCAGTAAAGCCAATATCAGTAAGATGATAATCAAGGATCATGTTATTGAATTCCCTCATAAAAAATAAGTTAGGAGCATTACCACCAACTCATTTAGAAGAGGAAGAGATAATGTTAAAGTCCCCACCCACAAACCAAGCATTGATGAGGAAGATAAACTAACAAGATCTTCCCACATAAGCCTTCTACCATTCCTATTACGAGAGGCATAGAAAAAAGACTCAAAACAACACCAATTATCATAAGTAATTTTAGCATTTATAACCTGGGGTATATCCTGCATAACTTGCAAAACAAAGGGACTCTTCCAAAAAATCCAAATTTTATTGCTGGAATTAACAAAGAAATTATCAAAACCTATCATTCTAGAATGTAAGCAATGTTAGAAGGGAGACTAAAGGGTTCCAAAATAGCCAAAAAAGGAAATATTATGAGAGTTAACTAAATCACTGATTCTTCTAAAAAGAGGTACCAATCCATCTTGCATTCCAAATAAGGAATGAAACCATTTATTTTTGGACAGAGGAGCCAGATCGAGTAACTCTGGTAAAGTTAGGAAATCTAGGTTTAGAAATTTTGTTTTTCTTTTTAAAAATTGTATGAAATTTATTGGCCATATCCACAGCATCATCATCTAATGATGATTGATCAGAAAATTACTTGGAAAAAGGAGGCACATTTAAAATAGCATTGCAGGCCAGTTCACCTTCTTCCAAATCATTGTTACATTGTAATGTCAGAGAAGAAATCAGATTATGGTTAGATGAAGAAGCACAAGAAGGATTAGAGTCGGGCAAAACATAAATACCTAAGGGGAGTAGAAACTTTCTCTAAATTTTGCATACCACCATTCCTTCATGATCAATCGCTCTAATTAAATGTGTCAAAGAGGTTGAAATAGAGGCATTAGATAGAGAGTCAGGAACCAAAAGTTTTGTAGAACTATTATTAATTACATTCATGCCAATATTATTGCGGTTGAAGTGGTTAGTCTCATTAGAAGGGACAACATCATTATTAGCAAGTGTGGCATCGGGTGATCAAGCATAGTCAACAATATTAGATTGAGGAATAAGAAGTTCAAGGCAATGGGCCATTCGTGTAAGGAGATATTAGAGACCATAGCATTTTGTTTAACCAAGGGAGCCTTAAGAGAGGGACTTTGAAGCACAACAGAACTATTCTTAAGGTGTGGATGAACCACAAAGCATTCTGAAATCTCATGCCCATGAATTTTACAATGAGAATAAAAGCAAAAATTTTGAACTCCACTTTTGTAAATACTGATTTCTGAGCTTAGCCAAATTTCCTTTGGATGTATTTTAGTTATATCCAACTCAACTAGTATCTGAGCAATAGATGACCTGGTGTTAGAAGCAGTCGCCTGATCCAATTAGAGAGGCCGACCGAACAACCCAGCCACGACAAAGAGAAATTCAAGATTAAAGAAATGAACACGTAAGTTTGGAATGGAAATCCAAATAGCAATAATGGGAGACTCCTCCTTAATGTCAAAGTAAGACATCCATTTCAATAAACGCATCTAACAGTTGAACACAAAATCCAATCATCTAGAAAAAACTCGAGAATAATCCAAATAGTTTGAAAGTTGAATTAGAACATGGAATGAGTCTATCAATCCAACAGAAAAATTACCAGAGGGCTTTAAACTATAAAAAAAATCTAATATTATCCATAGTGGGATGCCACAGCATAAATTTACCCACCAATGTAAATTCAAATGGTTTAGCAAGCCTTCTCACCACCAAATCAGTACAAATAATCGTGGGTAAACCCCGAAAGGAAGTAGAGATAAGATCAAGTGACTCACTCGTGCAGTTGATGTTACCCACAAGAACATCTTTGAAAGATTTAGATGTCAGGGAGGGGTTGGATCCAAAGGATCAGGGGTGAAGTTTCACAGCAAGTAGTTGGGTTTCCCCAAGGGAAAATAGAGATCGTATCCATGATCAACAGAATTGCATGTTAAGCAAAATCGAAAGCCAAGCAGGGCCATCGAGAAGTAAGAGGAGCCAAGAAAACCATAGGACAGAGAGAGGAAATGAGAATCGCCAGAACACGGCTAGGGCGACGACTAGGGTGAACGATGAAGTCTCTAGGGTTAGGTTGTGTGTCCAAGAAGTTCCATGTCTTTGGTTTTCTTCAAAGAGACTCTTAGTTCAATAGAAGTCTCTTATGACTAAAGAGACTCTTAGTGTCTAATAGAAGTTCCATGTCTAAGATGGAGGGGTTGAGAGCTCATTCTAAAAATGAGGTCAACAAAGGCACCCAATAGTTGTGGTGTGACTGATAAGGAACACCGCACGTATTGGTGTTGACTGAAATGATCAATAACACCGAACGATCACAAGCACTAATAAAAATGGTCTACTCCTAACCTAAGGTGTAGAAAGAATCCAAAGCTTAGTGCAATGTGACTCTACTCATGTAAAACACATAAGAGAGTGAAGGAAGAATCTACTAGGGATAGAGTATGTGAACCTTCCACTAGAGCAACACATTCAAGTCATCTACAAGGGATGAGAGATTTGATTTGATTTGAGTCTCACCGAGAGAAATCAATTTGATTTGTTGATTATTTTTATTTATTTAGTTTGTTTTGTTTATTGTTTGACTCCACTCAGGGAGGAGGGTTGAATTTTTTTTTAGATTTTTAAAATTTGGATTTTGAGATGGGCCCTATTGGTTTGTGTCAGATCACACTGAGTAGGAGCCATGGAGGCCTAGACCTAGCTCAGATTTACCAATCTAAAGGGGTAGTTTACCAAACACATAGTAGGACTAGCCAGTCAAAGGGATGCCTTTT
The DNA here is from genome assembly GCA_021442155.1 of Cymbidium sinense. Classification (NCBI taxonomy): domain Eukaryota; kingdom Viridiplantae; phylum Streptophyta; class Magnoliopsida; order Asparagales; family Orchidaceae; genus Cymbidium; species Cymbidium sinense. The sequence continues at coordinate 34,456,512 of CM038232.1, forward strand.
AGTATGCAGCAGTTGTACCAGGAAGAAAGCATAGTAGACTTACATCTTCCAAAGTTGAGACCAGTTGCTGGGGTGATCCATTAGGAAGGCAACGAATTGAACCCAACCTATGGGTGACTATTGAGTGAATGCTGCTGGGGAACTTAAATCAGCTTAAAGATAGTCAAAGATTAATTTCATTTTTCATTTATTTTTGAATGGATCTCATCGGTTTGCGATAGACTGCACTGAGGGGCCATGGAGGCCTAGATCTAACTCAAACTTACAAATCCAAAGGGAGTAGTCTACAAAACACAAGGTAGAACTATCCAACCAAAGGGGTGCCTTTCAGTTTGTAATGATCAAGTTAGGAGGAAAGCGCAGGGACTCACTTCTTCCAAAATAAAGGACCATTGGGGTGATCGGTTGGCAAGGCAATAGATCGAACCCGACCTAGGATTGACTATTGAGTGAATGCCTCTAGGGGACTTAAATCAGCTCAAAGATAATCAAGATTAATTTCCTTTTTAGTATATTTTTGAATGGATCCCATCGCTAATGGACTGAGTAGGGGCCATGGAGGCCTAGACCTAACTCAGACTTATTAATCTAAAGGGAGTAGTCTACCAACCATAGATAGGATTATTCAACCAAAGGGATGCCTTTCAGTTTGCATGATCAAGTTAGGAGGAAAGTGCAGGACTCACATCTTCCAAAATAAGGGACCACTAGGATGAACGGTTGGCAAGACAACAAATCAAACTCGACCTAGGACTGACTATTGAGTAAATACTGCTAGGGGACTTAAATCAGCTCAAAAATAGTCAAGATTAGTTTCATTTTAATTTATTTATTTTATGGATTTTTTGGATAGATCATCAGAGAAGGAACTTATATTACCTAGGCCTATCTCAATCGAGCCAAAGGGAGTAGCTTCCTCAAGATGGGAGAACCATCCACAAAAGGAGTGCCTTTCGATTTACAATGATCAATTCAAGGGAAGAAAGCTCGAGGTCTCACATCTTCCACTACAAATGACCACTTGGGTGATTGGTTTTGGGCAACAAATTGATCGACCTGGGGTTGGTCAATTTATGTAGTCATGCTAGAAAGAATGCATCATAGTATTACATCTTCCAAAGAATGACCGCCGTGGCAACCTACTATACAAAATAGATTGAACTGACCTAAAGGTGACTGAGTTAGATCGACCCAAAGATTTATCTCACTGTGTAGCAATTCTATGGGAGTTTACGACACGCCTCTAAAGATAGGATGCTTGCTTGGGAAAGGGGCCCTTTGGGGGCTTGAATTCCTAATACATAAGCGAATTAATTTATTTATTTAGTTAATTTATTTTAACATGGACCCTATTGGTTTGCGAGGGATCAAACTAAGAAGGAGCTTATATCAACCTAGAACTATCTCATTTATGAACCAAGGGAGAATCGCATCCACCGAACAAATTCTCCAACAAGGACTACTAGGAAAGGGGACCAATCCAAGAGTAACTCGTAGTGTCTAAATGGGGTCGCAAAGGATGTGATCCAAATAGAAGACATGGAGAGGGGCCGCTAAGAGCTTAATCCAAAACCTTGAGAAGATGACATGGTTAGTCATATATCAAATAGGTATGGGTGACCAACTTAAGGTGAAAGCATGGGGACTCACATCCAAGAGTGGTGTATCCATCGGGTGAGTCATTTCAGATAGAACATTAACCAACCTAAGGTGCCCATCAATTTGCAATAATAGCTTAGGAAGAAAGCTCTGACTCATATCCTCCTATAAGTAACTTGGGATAGCCTATCTTCGACTTCACAAGTGCTATTCACCTAGGGGAGACTACTAAGCAAATGTCACCGGAGGACTTACATCAACTCAAATGTAGTCAAGAGGAAAGGAGCCTCTGGGGACTTCTCCTAAACCTCAAATATGCTTAACCTAGTTAGATCATGATGATTAGTTCAAGAAGAAAGCTGGATTCATATCTTAAATAAAATCAACATGAGGTACCTGATAGGCAAAGTGAAGTTTACCATACCAAGAAGGCGCCATTGGTTTGTAATGGTCAAGTTAATAAAATGTGGGACTCACATCTTCCAAATAAATGACTACTAGGGTGACATACTACAGGTAGCATGTAGACTGACCTAGAGCCTAATGAGTGAGTGCTACAAGGGGTTTACTCCCACATCAAAAATAGCTCGAGGTAAAAGATAAGTGTTTGTTTTTGTGCCTGTGTTAAAAGTAATAGCATACCTCTTGGATTCTCTCACACTTACCCTAAACACACTTGGGGAAATTTGATGAAATGGTGCCACAAATGGCAACCGAGAATTCCCACTAAGAAAGGATGCTGCTCAGGTTCTCTTACACCTAACTCAATTGTGCTAATTAAAATAAGATGCCTCTTGGGTTCTCTCACAACTATTCTAATAGCATTGGGAGATTATGTTTGATTGTGTTTGTGTTGTGAAAGAGGGTTAAGATGCCTCTGGGGACTCTTACACCTATCCTAAACACGTCATGGCAGATTCATAAGATAAGCAAACAACACTTTGAAAGAAGAGAAGATTATGATGAAATGGAATCAGATTTATGTTCTTTTATTGATAATTTTTTTCAAACATATTTTATGGGTAATATTTCTTCAAATATGGCCCATTCATTTGAAGCATCTGGTGTTCCCCTTTACAATCAATGAGCTGATAAGATCCTCCTTGGTAGGCCTTCTATATGACATAGGGGCCTTCCCATGTGGGTTCAAACTTGCCTCCCATCTTTCGATGGGAAACAATTGTTCTCCTTATGACTAACATAAGTTCTCTTACTTGGAAAGACCAAGGGCAGACCAGCTTGTTGTGAGCTTGAATCATTTTGGCCTTGTACAACTTGAGGTTCTGGCACGCCCATAGGTGACTCTCCTCTAAACATTCGAGCTCTTCTAATCGCAACTTTGCATTATGCTCTGTAGTGGTCATGCTACCCAATGCTATCTTTAGTGACGGGAGTTGAACTTCTAAAGGTAGAACAGCTTCAGACCCATACACTAAGAAAAATGGGGTGGACTAAGTTGGAGTTCAGTATGTGGTGTGGTAAGCCCACAAAGCTTCAACCAACAGCTCATTCCACTATCACTTGATGTTATCAAGAGTCTTCTTTAATATTTGGATGAGAGTTTTGTTGAATTCTTATGCTAAGCCATTTGCTCTGGGGTAGTAGATGGTCGAGTATCTCCAATCTATATCATGTCTTCTAGTGAAGCTATTGATCTTGGAGCTTTTGAATGCAGTACCATTATTGGATATAATGGATATAATTCATTGAGGCACCTCAAACTTATATATGATATGGTTCTTAAAAAATTGAAGTACATGCTAAGCTATGACCTCTCTGAGTGGGATTGCCTCCGCCCATTTGAAAAAGTAGATGATGGCAATTAAGATGAACTTGTGACCCTTGGAAGAAGGAGACTCAATAGGACCCACAATGTCGGTACCCCAACACTCAAATGGCCATGAGGCTAATGTAGGGTGTCGGATGTTGGGTGGTTATTGTAAGATCACACTGTGTACCTGACACTGATAGAATCTCCTAGCTACATCCATGCAGTTTATAATCATCAAAGGCCAGTAGTATCCTAATCTCTTGATCTTCATCTTTATCTTCAGACCAGATTGATGTGCTCCACATAGACCTAAATGTACCTCAGTTATAATGCCACAGGCTTCATGTTTATCTAAATAATGTAATCACATTTGATTTAAGGACCGTTAGTACAGGGTGTCATCAACGAGAGCATAAGAGAGAGCTCTTTGTTTCATCTGATGGGCTTATGAATTTTCTTGAGGTAGTTTGCCGGTGTTCAAATAGTCTATGAACGGTTGCCTCCAATCCAGCTCCTTGTCCTTATAGGCAATGATAATCTCCCCTTCAAGACAAAGTCTTTCGATGAGTTCAACATCAATAAGGGATAGGACTTGTCTATTTTGGACCCTTATTGGAATGGACTCATCTTTCGGATATACCAATTCTTTAGCAAGTTTAGCCAAAGCATCTGCTACTACATTCTCTAGTTAGGGAACCTTGTAGATGGTGACTTTAGGGATTTCAGCCAACAACTTCATGGTATACTCATGGAAATGATGAAGCTTAGGTTTGAGAACCTTGTAGGACCCGACAATCTAATTGATGACCAACAAAGAATCCCCAAAGATATTGATGCTCTTGACACACACTGTGATAACTAACTCTAGACTAGCAATCAAAGCCTCATACTCAGCTTCATTGTTGGTGTAGGGATTGGAAAGATAGCATGAGAATCTCATCACATCATGATTTGGAATTAAGGGAACTATTCCTATCCCTACCTTTCCTAGAAGAGTAGATCATGGTGCTTCCCCTTTATGAAAAGAAGCTTCACCATCAAAATACATCTCCCATTGGTGGTTATCAACCTCCCCTAAGTTCATGATTTGTTCATCAGGGAGATCACCAAGCGAGAATCAATAGGTAGGGTGTGTTATTAAGAAATCTGCTTATCCTTTTACCGCACGGAGGGGGTACAAATGTAATATCAAACTATGATAGTTTTATGGACCAACATGCCAAACGTCCAGATAGCATTGTCCATGTCATGAGATATTATAGTGGATTGGTTATGGAAATCAAGTTCACCTTATGAGAAAGCATATAGTGCCATAGCTCTTGGGGGGCAAAAATTAAAGCTAGGCAATGTTTCTTAATGGGTGGATAGTTCACTTCAGCAGGAATCAGATGATGACTGAGGTAGTAGAGAGAACTCTCCTTCCCATCATCATTGGCTTGGGCCAACAAAGCGTCGAGAGAGTCATCCAATGCAGTAGTGTTGAGGATGAGTGGCTTGCCCAGGATAAGGGCTGCTAGAACTGGCGACTTCACCAAATACTGCTTGATATCTTCAAAGGCATGCTGGCACTTGTCATCCCACTTGAACTTGGAATCCTTTTTGAGAAGTGATGAGAATGGCTTGCATCTCCTCGATAGGTTGGAAATAAAGCATCTTAGATATGCCAACCATCCTTGGAAATATTTGAGTTGAGTTAAACTCTTAGGAGGTAGCATTTCTAAGATAGCTTAGATCTTTTCTAGATCTATTTCTATTCCCTGGTGTTGGATAACAAACCCAAGGAATTTCCTTGAAGCTACTCTGAATGCACACTTCAGGGGATTCATTTTAAGGTTATATTATCTTAACCATTCGAAAATTACTCTCAAGTCAAAGAGATGATCTTCCTTTTCTCTACTCTTGACCACTAGATCATCAACGTAGAACTCAACCTGATGATGGATGAGTTCATTGAAGATCTGAGTCATGGCCTATTGGTATTTAGCACCAGCATTTTTAAGACTAAAAGGCATGACCTTATAATAATAGATTTCAATCGGGGTTCAAAAAATAGTGTTTCTTTCATCCTTGGGGGCCATCTTGATTTGGTGATACATCCATGAAGAGAAAATTGCATGAGATGAGGTGATGTCCACCATTAATTCTAGTATAGGAAGAGGAAACTCATCCTTAGGACATGCCTTATTTAAGTCCTCAAATTGATGCAATTTGACATTCTTCTTCTTCTTAATTGGGACAACACTAGTTAATCAGGCAGGATATTTTTCTTCCCTGATGAAACCAGTATCGATCAATTTCTTGACTTCAAAAATTACTTGTTGTTTGATTTTTAATCGCATGCATCTAGGAGCTTGCTTGATAGCATTAGCACTAGGATCTATTGCTAGTTTGTAGACTACTACGTCAGGAGATAATCCAGGCATCTCTTCATAACTCCATTCAAAGTAGTACTTAAACTCAGTCAATAACCTAACTAAGTCATTAGTTTCTTCTTCATTCAACAACAAATTGATGTATGTCAGACGTGGATTTTCTTTTATCCTAAGGTTGATTTCTTTAAGCTTGTCAATTATTGAATGGATCTCCTCTTCAAATTTTGGTGGTGCATCTTTGATTTGGAGATCATCTAGATCATCTAAGATTTCTAAACACACATTCTCATAAGAGTTAGTTTGGTGTGAGAAGAACCTATCAGACTCCATATGGTTGGTGACAACTAAGCAGTAATCATCATCATCGACTAGACCCACTACACCAAATCCTAGTCCTGATCTTGATTGTGCATCCCTGGCTGTGTTGTTCCATAGTTTTTCAAAGTACTCTAACCTGTGCTTAGACCATGAGTAAGGAATCAAACCCTTCTTTGCAAGATTAATAACACATGGAGAGTACCAATCAAAAGGTAATTTCATTAGTTCTTTATTTGAAATATCCTCAAGTCCTACATCAGGTCCTGGACTTGAGGATGATGAACCCAAGAAGAATCTCTTCGATTTGACATCTCTGGAAGACTGAGGGGCTTCCCTAACTACTAAACCTTCAACTTTTTGAGATGAAAGTGAGGTTAGAGCTAAGGTTCCTAACTGCTGCCTGATAGTTTTACATACATTTGATTCAAAAACTTTATTTTGTGGAGGCTGTCATCATCGTCGAGTGTCACCTCCAATGAAACCCACGAGGGTTATTAGTATGTTAATCACATTAGACTCATCCTCCGAGCTGGATTCCAAATCTATGTGAATTGTAGGGGTACTCCTATGAATTGGAACATAACCCTTGTTGGCTGATGGCCAACCGGGGGGTCTTCCACCTTTGGAACTGCCTCTATTTTCTGCCTCTGCCTCTTCCTGATGGAGGTTGAGTCATCCTACCCACATGTCCATATGATGGAATGAATTGTGGGTGGAATGTGATATGTGGCTCTATTTCATCTTTCCCTTTCTTGTTCACTTGGATTTTCATTTTTCTTCTCTTTCTCTTTCTTTTTTATTTTTCTTCATTTTATTTTTCTTTGAATTTGAATTTTGTTCAAGTTCACGAGAAATGGTGTTTTGAGAAAGATAGTAGGTCACATCCTCATATATCTTAACCTCTCTAACTGAAAATGACTTTTCATCTCCTTTGACGTAGTACACAATCCCATCCTTCCTGAATTTGATGCACTGATGGAGGGAGGATGGAATCATCTTATTCTAATGTATCCAAAGCCTACTGAGCAAAATGATGAATGAAGTATTCAAATCAATGATGTAAAACTTGGCTTTAATCTTTCAGTCACCTATCTCCAAAGGTAATACTATGGAACCTAAAGCCCTCTCATCTTGTTCATTGAATCCTCTCAATATCATCCAATCTCCTCAGAGTGTGAAGATGTTATCCTCAAATAGGCAAGAGTCTTTAGACTCATAATGTTCACCGATGCACCTAGATCGATGAGAACTATGGAAAGTTAGAATCTGCCCATGTCAACTGTAATGTAGAGGGACAGTTGTGCTCCATGTCCCCTAGAAGTAGGTCTTCATCTGTGAAAGTGATCCCCTAGGCTTCTCTGGAATAATGTGTCTCCTCACCAATAGCGGTCAGCTGAGCTAATCATATCTTAGGATCAAGGAGAGCTTTGATTAATGATTCCCTCATTTCTTTAGATAAAATAAGGGCATCATATATGCTTAGCTTAGATGACAACTTTCTTTGGTGAGAGAGAACATTATAATCCACCTTGGGCTTATCCTCCACAAGCATATCCAGGGGTGGAGCATCCTGTGGAGGGGCTTCTCGATCCTCTGAACCAATGACTTATTTCCCTCTATCTTGAGGTGCTATTTTAGGAGGTAGAACCTTACCACTATGGAGGTTGGCTTCAGTGATCTCTTGTGGCAGGGTAATGGAAGATTTTACCTGCATGTCAGGCTCACCTATAGCTTCTCCTATGGGACAATCAGAATTAGATGATTCTAAGTCTATCTCAAGAGGCGAACCCATAATATTCAAAGTAAAAAAAATCCAACTCTGAATCAGAAAGAGGGAGATCAAAATTATTATAGTTATTATTTAGAATTGAAGAGTTATCATTAGGAATAAATTTAGACAACCCATCAGAAGTGACACAGATATAATTCAAGCTAGCTTTAATCTTCAATTTCTTGGATTTGATAGGAGGTACATAGTAGAAATTAAGTAAAGTATGAGGGGTGAGAGATTTGATGCCCTCATCTGCCGATATAAGATGTCTACTAGAAGAAGAGCTAGCTGAAGTAGAGGAGGTCGCTGATGTAGTAGCTGCAATGGTGGACTAGAGGCTGGACTTGGTTGGTGGTCATGCTACTTGGCTACCTTGGGCTGGCACATGTTGTTGCTGCTAAACTCCCCCTTTCCCTGAGTTGGCTCTGGAAATATGCAAACCTTCCTTGATGTTGGAGGTTTGAGATAGCTCAGGCATCTGCAAGGAAAGTCTCTTGATTTTTTAGATAATTATTTTAGAGGTTTTAGATAAGGAGATATCTCAACCTTCTTTAGTTTTAGAAGGATCACAAGTATCCCCAAGGATTACCCTAATGGAACTGGATGGTTGTTCCACAGGGTATTCCTTCAGGATGACTATAACACCGGTCTTGAAGCTATGTTCAAGCCAGTCCTTAAATGTGAAGCGATCTTTCAAAATATGACCTAGCATATAGTAGTAGGGGCAATAGTTAGGATCTTTGCTTTTGCACATTTCCTCTTCTCAGGGTAGCTAAAAATCGAGATTCTTAAAGATCTTCCCGATTACCTCCTCTTAAATGAATAATACTTATTAAGTTTATCCAAAAGAGTAGGTGGACTATAGCTACCTAGCGGTGGGTATGTGTACCACTGCTGATGATGATGTGGTTGAGGAGGGGACGGTGTAGACCATGGAGGCTACTGTGGCTGCCGGTAGGGCTGCCTCGGTGGTAGTAGAGGAGGTGGAAGTGATGACCTTGAGCACAGGTCATTAAACTCTCGACTTTCCTTGTCCCCGCTATCACCGCTTCTTCTCAAAAGCCGTGGCTTGTTGATTGGCCTGGAAAAGGTGACTGTTTAGCTTCTCCTTGTAAGCCAACTATCTTGTTGATTAATTTCTCAAGAGTTGTGATGGTGAAACCTTTGAGCATGAAGGCGACCGGGCCATGGATATTCTTAATAAGAATCTCAATGGCATGTCAGATGTATGGTTCATTTCATACTCAAATTATGCCATCTAAGAATGTAATCAATGAGGGACTCAGGTTTTGTTGAGCCACATAAGATCTCCTAGTCACCCTTTGAGCTCAAAACCTCTAATGAAGAGTTGCTCCAACTTAGAAAAAGTCTTCACTAAACTATTAGGAAGTTTAACATACCAATCAAAGGCTATGCCTGCTAAGCTACTGACGAAGAGACAGAAGAGTAAAATGTCACTACCACCGATGTTGCAACAACTGGCCTTGAAATGTGCAATGTGCTACCTCAGGTTCCCACTACCATCAAAGTTTTTGAAAGAAGGAGGCACGAAACCCTAAGGATATTGGATGGCATTAAATTCCTTTGGATAGGGTCTACCCTTTGGAACTGATGATCCTCCTCAGGCTTGAGCCAATGCTTCTCTCACCTGCTGCTCAACCATGCTCTTGATATCTTTTTCTTGTATGGAGGTAATATCCACTACCTTCCTATACTTATTGGTGCTACCTTGCTCTACTAGAGGTAAAGTCTTGGCTGGATCTAAGAAATGCACCAACTCTAGCTGACTAGTCTCAGCTAAAGTAGGATGGACTGCCGGTGCTTATTTCTGAAGTGCTAAGACTGCTGTTAACAAGTCCTCAAGTTGCTTCCCCATCCTATCTATCTGATCATCTTTCTACTTTGTCTACTGAAGGAAGTGTTGGATCGAGTAGGCTATGTTTTACTGCTCAGCCTCATCACCTTCCATAGTCTGCTGCTCATGAAGGAGAGAGCCCTAGGTATCTACCACGTGCAACCCCACTGAATCTTCCAATAGATCATCCTCATTGGGATCAAAACTGACTTTCTCCTCATCACCGGCCATATCCTAAGATATCTTTCTTCTCCATGAGATAATGGCTATAATATCTAGAGAATGGTCTATCTAAATGGCACAAAGGATCTGAGGGTGGGATCACTATCACGTACTGTGAGGCACCAGACCTCCCCTATTGCTTGAGAGTTAACCCTGTGAGGCCTATACTCATTGGAAGAAATATACCTCTAAAAATCTATATGGAGTGGCACTGGAGGATCTATCATCATGTGGATTCTCCTTCTCCGCCGCAACCATCTCTATATCCTCACTGGGGTGGTGGTGATGGGATTACTACTATGCTCGAGGTTATTCTTCTTCACCAGGGAAGAAAAGGTGAGAGCTCGACCTCTCCATAGTAGGTGGTGTAGATAGGATGGGATCTCTCGATCGTAGTAGGATCACCAACGGGGTCCTCTTCTCCCCCGATGCAGCCTTCATGGCCTTGGCTGGAATAGTAGATGCAGATGAATGGCATGATAGGAAAAGAGTTGTGGTGGAGGCACCACTCTCTGGATAAGAGCTCCTCCTATGATGTGTAGTCCCCGTGAGTAAGATACTATCTGCATGTTTGGCATAGGTAACGCACTGATCCAAAAAATCCATAAGTGGAGGTGACTGCAATACCTCCATGCCCTCTAGTGTGAACTGACATGAGGGCTTCTAGCCCTCTCCCACGTGCTACCCACACTGGGGAATGACTAATCTCATATCAAATTGATCCTTGACTGATCTCAGGCTCCACCTACGATAAAATTGAACAGGCCGCAGGCCAACCTCCTCCTCCCACTGACTGGTGCCTAGAATTGAACCGCAAGTGGAGGTGAAGCAGAAATCCTCCTAGCATCCTCTCTATTAGACCCAGAGAGAGGGTGGAACTGATTTGCTGTAACCAGTGGGGAAACCATCATGGGCAACTCCTCTACAATAGACTGAGTAGGTGCCTCCATCTCCCTAGCAATGCAAGTGTGGTACCGCTTTATCATGCAATTCTTATTTCTTCTTTGGGTCCTGGTAAGGTGACTAGAATAAGAGCTAGACCCAACCTCAAAAGCAGGGGATACAATCTCTGGGATTAGGGGAGCCTTCCCTTTAGAGGGTGCTAGTGAGTGGGTGCTAGCCATAATTGGGGCAGCATGGGGAACAACCAGGTGTACTGACACTAGCACTGATATTGGCACTGATATTGCTACTATGGGAACCGCCACTGCCTTCCTCTTTAGTGAGGGAATATCCGAGTCAGATGGCATGTCGATCTAGTTGATCGGCTTCTTCCCGCCACCATGGTCAGCACAAATGGTGAGGGGAGTGCCTCACATATAATCTTGACTCCAAAGCCTCAACCAAAGTGGATGAGGTGGGCAGTCGGGGAAGGCTGGCTTGATCTAGGGCCAAGTCCATCCCATGAGGAAACGAGAACACATGCTTTTCTGCTACCATTGAATCAAATTGTATTGAACTGAGACTGCAGAAATTAACTAAAGCTAACTGAAACTGTAATGTTGAAAACAAAATTGAATCATATTTTCTTGTTTTGTTGATTTTGAATTCAAATTTAAAATTTGAACCCATACCCAACATCTTGAAAGTGTTAAGTAAGGCTCAAATGGATTTGGAAGAGATTTTGAGATTTGACTGGAAAGAGGAATTTTTGAATGTAGAATCCACTTTCAACAAATTTGGGTATGTTGAAAATGGCTTTAAATATTTTAGGAGAGATACTTCCATAAGTTCATATTTGAATTTAATTTTTGGTTTTGAGGACCCTTTATTTAATAAATTTGGGTATGTTAAAGTAAAGGGTCAATTTAATTTTGATTTGAGATTTTGAATCTACTCACTTAACAAATTTGGGTATGTAGGTGTTTGAAAATATTTTTTTCTTTGTTTGCTTTAATTTGTGAATCATCTGTGATTTTGAAAAATGGAATCCTCATTTAGCAAATTTGGGTATGCTAAAATGAAGAATCCAAGTGTGTTTTGTTTTGTTTTTTTAAAATTGAAAATAAGACTCCTAGCAAATTTGAGTATGCTAAAAAAATCCTAATGTGTTTCTTTTATTTTTAGAGATTTGATTTGAAAAATAGTATCCTAGCAAATTTAGGTATGCTATGGAAATCTAATGTGTTTCTTTTTGTTTTTGGTTTGATTTTGAAAAATAGGATCCTTAGCAAATTTGGGTATGCTAAGGAAATCCTAATATGTTTCTTTTATTTTGGATTTTGTTTTTATAATGGAGACTTCACTTTAGCAAATGTGGTATGCCAAAATGAAGTTCCAATGTGTTTTAAAAATTTTTTGTTGTGTTTTGTTGATTTTGAAAAGAGAGATTTCCATTTAATAAATTTGGGTATGTAAGATGCAAATCAATTATATTTCATTTTTCAAAGATATATTTTCGTGTGTGATTATTGCTTTTTTTTGAAAGAGGAAATTCTGACCTAATCATATATGGAATATGTTAAGTGACATTTCAAAATAATGAAATCTTCAGTCAATAAATTTGGGTATATTGAATGGAGATGTTCATATGTGCTATTTGAAAGTTTTATTTTTGATTTTGATTGGAAATGAAAACTCCATTCAATAGATGTGGTATATTGAATGGAGAGGTTTCATATGTGCTTTTGGATTTTGATTGGAAATGAAACCCATTCAAAATGGGTATATTGAATGGAGAGGTTTTATATGTGCTTTCTGAAAAAAATCATTTTTGATTTTGATTGGAAATGAAACCTTCATTCAATAAATGTGGGTATATTGAATGAAGAGGTTTCATATGTGCTTTTTTTGAAAGGTGAAAATTCCAACTTAACACATATGGAATATGAGTGAATTTTAAAGTTGTGATTTTGCATGAAGATGTAACATCCATCCAACACATTTGGATGTATTGAATGGAAAAGCCCATCTTCAAATTTTGTGCTTTTTGAAGGTTTAGGATTGTTGGAATTTTATTTATTTTATTTATTTTTTGAAAATGAAGTCTCCATCAACATGAATTGAGTGAAGAAGTTTATTTGTGCTTTTGGGAGTTATGATTATTGGTTTTATTTTTGAAATGTTTCTACATGTAATAAGAAAATTGTTAGATGCAAGCAAAATATTTTATTAAGTGTATTTTAAATAGGTGATTTTGAAAAGCAAGACTTTTATAAAAAGATTTATTTTGTCTTTATTTTTAGAATAAACCTTTCCTTACCATAAAAAATGGTAAGGATGAAGTCTTTAATAATTTTCTCTTTATTAAAGATTTTTATTTTCACCCATTGGGGAACCTAATGAGGGTTTTAAGACCAACACTGGGTGAGGTCCTAAAACCTAAAGATGTTGGCTAGCTTAACTTAAGAATGAAATGAGCTAAGTGCCAATGGAAAAGAAAGATAGTCTTGAATTCATACAAAAGTATAAACGCACTATCGATACTTGGAGACAATGATCATCTACCAAAAAAATATGTGGTGAAATATTTTTCCTTCATCCTTTTTTAGAAGGATAAATGAAAACAAAAATATATGACTTTTGGGATGACATGCAAATTTACAGATGTTCTTATTAGGGTGATCAAGTACGACATTGAAGAAAGGTGTACTATCTGAGATAGAAATCACCACCCTACAATGGACCTAATCATTTAATAAGGACTCCTAAGGACTACGGGTCTCTAATGTTCCAGATTCTTCCCTACTTTACATGAAAAGTAAAGCAAGGTTTATTTTAAATCGTGTTAAGTTCTCTGGGGCAAGCCCCATAGTTAATTACATCCTAAGGAATGATTCCTTAGAATACTCTCGATTAAGGTAAATGATCGTTGTCTCCAAAGATTTCTAAAGGTAGGACTATCAATCAATTGGTTTATTTTTAAAAAAGTCAAGTGGGAATGATCAAGATGAGGGAGTTTTTATCGAAGCCAAATGAGGATAAGTAGGAGATGCTTAGGGTACTAGGAATCATAGTAAGCACCCCAAACTATCCTATGGTTGGGGTTTTATATTTTTGAAATTGAATTGATTTATTTGAGATGAATTTTTATTAGAATGTTAGGGCTTATAATTCCATGATATAAGATCACAAAATTGCCTAAGAGGTAAGGATTTATGCTCGTAGCCTACAATGGGAAGTAGCAACCTCAAACCTAAATGGGAGCTTTGAGGGCCAAAAACACACCTAAATCTAAGTGAAAATGGGTATTTGGTTTACCTCCATAAGAGAGGATAAACCACCTAATTGGACTTATAATTGGGGTGGTCACCAACTAACTCATCCTATGATTTTAAAATATGTAGGCAAGTCAAATGCTTTTACAAGATAGCTAAGCCTTTGTTTATTTAGAAAAAGACTAAGTCCTTAAACACACTCCCTAAGAGACTAGATCATGTAGGACATGAGTTCATGACTTAAATCTAATAGAAATTTTGTTACATTTTATTTTTATTTTGGACAATCAATTTGACACAGACTTTAGGATTTATATGCCTGATGCATGAGAAATTAGATTATGGACCAAAATCAGGAAGATAAGGAGGTGTGTTTCCACCATGGTTCTCTGCAAGCCAAGTTCTATGGAAAGGTGGAAGCCCTAATCAAGAGTGAAATAATATATTTTATGCATGATGTTAAAAGTAGAAACATCCATCCAAGGGTTGCTAATTCTTTTATATTATTTTATAACCTAAGCTTGGTGAGGTTATGAGTTATTTATTTTAATTTGAGTTATTTAATTGATAGAAAATTTATTTTATAAGAGCCTAATCATCCAGCCATACATCAAAGAAAGGAATAAACTAAGAAAAGATGCCATCTTAATGCACAAAATTAAACAAACATCAATCAATTTATAAACTAGCAAAAGAATAAAAGGCCATTTGTGGTCGGGCCCCACTGCACAAACCTAAAAAAACAAATTGGGTAGTCGAGCTCTACTCTTATACAACCCAGATTATAAATGAATTAATAATAATAAAGTTAGGAAATTCATGTTATGGGGGTCTTCATTCTTTATTTCTTCTCTTTTCTTCTTCTTTTCTTCTTATTTCTTTATTCTTTTGGTTTTTTCATTTGGATGGTTGAAATGTGGTTGTTCCAAAGGATTTACTTGATACATAACATGTAATCTTATAACCAATGTTCATCATAATCCACCATAACAATCATTCCAAAATCTGAATTGCAAAAGTACATGAAAATGGGAAAAAAGAAAATCAAACTTATACTACAAAATAGAGATTAAACAAACCATACAATCCCAAGCATGTATATGTATAAATTGGACTAGCACCCCACACATGGGTAACCAAGTCCATAGCCTATTTGGATTATGCTTAGGGTATAAGCACTGCATAACAAAAAATATTTTATATTTTATTATACCCCTTAAGCACAATCTAAGATAAATTAGAATAAATAAACCATCTACCACACATACACCTAATATCAATAGAAATATCACAAAATAAAAGCAAATCAAACATGCACATTTAACCTAAAGCTAGAAGTGGTGACTTAGCCTATGTGTGTGCCATTTAAGGTTTGTGTAGTATGCTTAGCTATGCTTTAAGGTTGAAGTTTTCTAAGTATGGAAATGTTCAACTTAGAGGATGGTTTCAATTTAAGTTATTTAGTTGTTTTGGGTTAATTTTATTTTGTGTTTTGATTTGGTTTGAATGAACTTTGGATTAATTACTTAGTGTTGTAAAGAGAGGAAAAGAGAAGAGAACTTCTCTTCCTCCCTACCTTAAGTAATTTCTAAGATAGATTCATATTTGATTCTTGTTTAGTGAATGTTTTATTTTATATTTTAATTAATCCTAAGTTAAGATTTTCCCTAAATAAACCTATTTAAAAATAAAGGCATTTTATGATTAAGTAAAGTGAAATACTATCACATAACACACATCACTTCATTTCTTTTCCAACATGTGTAACATGCATATGGATGAATCCTAAGTATATCTATACATGAAAATGGAAATGTTTAGCACACCTTAATGTTGAATGCTAAGTAGTTACTTAAGAAAATTTGGATGTTTATGATGCATGATTTTGTTAAGTAGAAAAGGATTCTTTTATCCATTTTCACATGCACATTTATATGAAAATGGTATAAGTGAGTATGCCATTGTTAGCAGGGTGTAAGATATACAAGACCTACTTAGGCTACTTAAAGCCTCAACCCCTAGGTTGTCCAAACTAATACCACTTTTCTTAAATACATATGCAAGTACAAAAGAAATGAATGGAAAAGAAAGATGCAAAAAATTTATGTTTGTTTATTTTTAGTTTGATTGTTTAATTTATATTGTGATGTGGAATTCCTTCTTAAGTCATGACATAAGAGTGTATAGGAATGGATTTAAGCAAGTGTTATGTCCTTTTCAAATGGACTATACACTTTGCAAATCCTATACAATTCTATGTTAAGAAAGAGAGGGAGAATTACATAACACATTTTATATTCACATGCAAGCTCATAAGTGCTTCTAAATAGCATACCTTTCAATTTTTATGTTAAATGTACAAGCTTTAAAATAATTTTTTTTAAAGATTTAATAGTGATAATAACCATTCATATCCTTACTTTAGCCAAAACATGCAGTTTGACATAAAGGAAATATTTCATTTTAAATTTGATTTTTAAAATGCATGAATGCATGATTTTTATATGACATACACATTTAACATATTAGGAAAGAAATGAAGTGATGAAAGCATGTAAATTCATTCACCCTAATTAATTTTTAAAGATAATCTTATGAAATAGAATTATTTAAGCAAATCAAATTTGGTTTTAAAGAAATTTTGTTTTGTTTGAATTTGATTTGAATTTATGAAATGTGAAGAGGTTTGCTGGTCCTAACCCATTTCCCACACGTGTATATTATTTTAGTTTAATTTTATAACCATTAGATGATTTTTATATTTTTTTAAGGTTAAGGTATAAATTAAGTGCATTAATTACCCCTTACCAACACCAGTTTACATATTTAACAAATAATTATAAGCAAATGTATGACATAAAACCACACAAGAAATTTAATCAACAATGCACCTAGGAAAGAAAGGGCATAATGCAATTGGCTCATAATTAGTGATTAATTAAACTAAAGGGTTTAATTTAAGTACTTTCATAACCCTTCCCACACATGTGGGTTGGATTTTGATTTAAATTACTTAGGTTATTGAACACCTAAGCACCCATCCAAGATGAATTGATTAAGTTCTGAATGTTTAAAAAATTTTATCAATTAAGTAGTGATTAGGATTAGCCCTTAATTAAATTTATTAAAGAAGAAAGGGGTTTAGGAATGGCTTAGGAAAATTCCCAAATCCATTCCATAAACCTCTTTACTTCAAGGTTTAATTGACTTAATAAAAGGATTAGACCACTATTCACATGCTTAATTAAGCTTAATTATATTAAGAGGGTAATTAAGGATTCATTATATGATTTCTTTAATTAACTCATCAACAAATCCCAAGAAAATTAGGTAGAGGTCATCCCACTAAATATACTAGAGAAATTTGAAATGAATTAATGAAATAACTAGGGAGTAATTAGGTTTATTAAATTTTCATTAAAATCCTAATTTAGGAAAATACACTATTCAAAATCTATTGGAAATATTTTTAGATTATTATCCCAAAAAATATCATTACAGTACATTTTACCTTGTATTTTTATGATTTTTCTAGAATTAGTTATGTTATCCATGATTAACCATTAATTAAATAGCCTAATTAAGTGATTAATCTCATTGGTGCCACATAGAGGCTGACACGGCGCACACTTTCCACATGGCCCAACGGAAGAGGTCACTTAAGTTATGACATCATGTGTCATGCTAGCGCTACACGCTTTCTCTTCGATCTAAGATTGGACTGAGATCGAGCTGGTTCTTGGGGAAATCAAAGGATCATGCATCTGATCATGGTTGTCCATCCAAAATAGATGGATGGACCCATGATCCATCCCTAAGCTCGCCTGTAGAAAAGGGGAACCGTCCACCTTCCATGGCAAGATCTCGAAATGCAATCGATTGATTTAAACTTACCCACACCATCTAGTAAAGCAAAAGATCTAATCAATCTCATTAGTGAAACTTTCTTTCACAAAGGACGCACTCTATTTTAATTCTGCTGAAGGCACCTTATCTTTTATCTCCGTGCTGAATCTATTGGTAGCTTCATCTAGTGAAGAGAAAGCTGCTGAACGTTTCAAGATTGAGATCTTCATGGATCTCTCACCTTTAATTGGGCTCAACCTGATCAAATTCCCACCTCCCTTGCTTTTAAACCTAAAGAACCATGGGATGAGTTCGACCTCTTGAGGGTGCTCAAAGGAGGAATTAGTATTGATAAGTTGGAAAATTTCCCCTATTTTTGGTTTAAGAGAAACCAAAAATGGAGAATTGGAGATCACTAGAAGCTTAAGACATGCTAATGTTTGCGAGTTCACTAGCTATTGTGTGTGTGCTCTGAATTCAAATTTGGGGGAGTATATCTTCCTTAGGGGAATCGAACTAAAGCTTCCTTTATCATTTTGATATACAATATTCAATGACATTTTGATTTTGTATAAAGACCTACTTAGGCTACTTAAAGTCACAATCAGCATACCACTACCTTAAGTATAAACATGTATATAAAAGAAATGGAATAGAAAAGGAAAATGCAAAAGTTGTTTAATGGATTCATTTTTGTCTACAATTTATGTATGCAAATGTAGGTAACCTTTCTTAGATGGTAGCATAGAGATAAATAGGATATGCAATTAGTGAGCATTAGGTTCTTTCAAATGAACCATATACTTCACCAAATTTCTATTCAAAGTTATACAAACATAAGAAAGAAAGGAAACCTATACTAAGCATACCTTTATAATCTTCACATGCAAGCTTATAATTAAAGTATAAGTAGCATACTTTCAGATTTGATATTTCATTTATAAGTTTTAAAATAATTTGGATTTAGTAATGATAATAGCCATAATATTTCTACTTTAGCCAAAACATGCAAGTTTTACATAAAGTAAATAATTTCATTTTAATATTTAAGAAATGAAATTATGAATGTATGGAATCAAATGGAATACAACTTAACATGTTGGGGAAAGTCCCAAAGTAATCAAATCATGTAAATAAACTCACTTTACTTAATTTTTAAAGACATTCATATAGAATAAGAAAATTTAGAATAAATCAAAGTGAATTTCAAAGTGATTTTTGTTTAGTTTAAAGTTTGATTTAATTTTTAAAAGGGGAGATGAGTTTGCTATTCCTAACCCATTCCCACATGTGTTTGATATTTCTTCAATTTTTAGATAATTAGATCCATTTTTATGAGTTGATTAGGTTAAGGTATGCATTAAGTGACTTAATTAACCCTTACCAAACAACCTTAGAAGAATTAACTAAATATGAGCCAATGAGATGACATAAAACCCACAAGGAATTTAAATTTGCAATGCACCTAGTAATGAAAAGGCCTAATGCAATTTGGGTCATAATTAAAAGTTAATTAAGCTAAGGACTTTAACTTAAGTAATTTAAAAATACCCTTTCACACATGTGAATTGGATATTGATTTCATTAATTGACCTTAGGCTATTGAACACCTAGGCATCCACCCATGGTAGATTAATTAAGTTTTGGAACCTTTTAGAATTTTTGAAAATTGATTAAGAGGGCAATTAATGAAATAACCCTTAATTAGGAGGAGATTAAGGAGAGAAGAGGGGGTTTAGGGAATAGCTTAGAGGAACGCATCAAAATTATTCCATAGACTTCTTACTTATGATTTGACCTTAATCAACCATAATTATAGGGTAAACCAAATCATACCCTATTATGCATAATTACATGAAAGGGTAATTAAGGAATGAGATAAATTTTCAAGCCCTCAAATAAATCTCAAGAAAACTAGAGAGAGGTCATCCCTTAAAATGAACCCTAGAAATTTGAGATTAATTGATGACCTAATTAAAGGGTAATTAGCTAATTAAATTCCCAAAGAAACCCAAATTCAGAGAAATGAGTAATTCAAAATCCATTGAAATCATTTTTAAAATATTCTATATGAAATTATCTTTCTATAACATTTTTCCTTTTATTTTTTTGATTTTTATAAGGGGAGTTATGAATTTTAGAAGTTCTCTAATTGGGAATTAATTAATTGCTTAACTAATCTAAATCCTTAGCTCAGATGTAATGAAGGTGGTGCATTAATTTTACACCATCATGCCTTGAGGGAACAACTTAAGTTGTCTCCTCACAAAGCATGGTGGCACACGCTTATATTACCATCCATCAAAGATATGGTGAGAATTCCCCATGGTTTTAAAAGGAAAATCGACTAAACATGCTAAATTATCTTAGTCCATCTAAAATGCATGGATGGATTGAGATATGCCAAGTTCTTCCCGAGATCAATGGGGACCATGATCTAAGGGGAGATCAAACTTGATATATGGAATCACACAAAATTTAACCCACACCATCTAGAGATAACAAATCCAATCAAAATTCATTGAGGTGAAGATTTCTTTCACAAAGCTCCACTCATTGAGTTTAGTGATGAATTCCATACCGAAGGTGCTCAACCGAGATCGAAAGGTAGCTTTGTTGGTGGAGAGCCTATTGAAATTGGATTGGGATTGAGTGGATCAATGGGTGACCAACACCATTTCACTTGGGCTTTAACTTCTTTGATTGAATTTAGCTCTTCCTACCTCTAGAACTTAGAAAGCTTAGGCTAATTTGACTTGACCCTCATGGAGTGCAAGAGTAATGGAAGGAGATCAAAAGAAGTATAATTGAGCTCCTATTTTGCAGTGAAAATTGAGATAGGGAATTCAAATCATCTATAATAAGCTTAGTAGTACTCTGAGTTGGGTTCTCTAGGTTCCTAGGCTTCAATCGAGAGAGAGTGAATCAAAATTTCATTGAATTAGGGGGAGTATATCTCCCCCTTGAAGGATTAGACAATCGACAATGTCCATGCTATTTTGATCCAATTGATGAGATTAGAGAGGTTGTTTAGGCTATTTTGAGTGTGCACATGGCCGTTTGATCCAAGGAGGACCAACCTCCCATGTGCCTTAATTTGAGCTAGAGGGAGTTTGAAAACTCAATTTTGAGCTGTGAGGTTAGTTTGGTCTATGGAACAAATGACCTAAACCCATTGGGTTGGGTGTACCACTCATCACT
The DNA here is from genome assembly GCA_021442155.1 of Cymbidium sinense. Classification (NCBI taxonomy): domain Eukaryota; kingdom Viridiplantae; phylum Streptophyta; class Magnoliopsida; order Asparagales; family Orchidaceae; genus Cymbidium; species Cymbidium sinense. The sequence continues at coordinate 34,477,624 of CM038232.1, forward strand.
AAGTCCTTTTGGGCTTTAGGAAAGCCTCAAGTGATTGTGAAGAGGGTATGACCAAAATACCCATGGATTAGGCCAAAATTTGTTCTATGGCCTAGGGGTAGGTTGGTCATTTTCCTATTTGTTCACTTTGGACATGTTGGCTATGTGGACAAACTAGATTTGGCCAAGTTTCATTGAATTTAGAATCCATTTGATAGGGCTTGTCTACCCATTTAGGTCAAAAACTTGGGTCAAGTTGAAGAATTGTCAAATTGGGTCAAACCAAGGGTTGGTTCAAGTTCATATGACCAATTGAAATATTTTTGTGGTTTCGGTTTGGTTATATTTGGTATATATTTTATTTTGGCTCACATGACTTCATTTATGTCGAATGGGTCAAGTTGACCCATTTGACCCATTTGACCTATTTGGGGGGTAGTTTGGGTTTGGTTAGTCATATGGAGTGGATTGGTATCTTCATTTCCAATCAATTTGGGTTAAGTTCAATTTAGCTCAACATGACCCCTTTAAGTCATGGTCTAAGGTCAATTGGGCTAGGTTGGGTCTAGTTGAGGCTCAAGTTCCACAAGTGATTTGGAATGGACTTGACCCATTGGTTTGGATCAATTTGGCTTAGGTCAAGTTTTGACACATTTTGACCCTTTAGGCCAAAATGGGTCAACTTGGGTCAAGTTGACCAAATGGGCTAGGTTAGGCTCAAAGGTTGACTTGGTCAAGTTCAAACATAGGTCATGAGTGAACTTAGATCAATGGTTTCAATCAATTTGGCCTATGGTGGAATTTGGCTATGTTAGTTTCAGTTAGGTTAAGTGTTGACTTGGTCAACCCTTAGGTTTGACTTGGTTTGACCCAATTTGATTGATTAATCATCCCATGATGATTATTGATCATGATGAGAGGATATATGAGTTTGGTTCAATCCAATTTGGTTAGGATCAAAAGTTGCTCAGAGTACTTTAGGTCACTTTGGGTCAAGTGAGCCTAAGTGGGTCAAATGGCTTGGTCAAAGCTTGATTTGAAGTTGGTTGATCTTGTATATGGACTTATGATTGAAATATAAATTTATTTACAAGTGGTTTGAAGTCAAATGGATTTTGATCCATTTAAAAAATTTCATATTCAAAGGAAGAGTATGAAAGGGGTTTTGGGTTTGATTTTTTATTTAGGTTTTGATTGTTTGATTGAAGTTTGGATTTATATATGAGCTCATTATTGCAGGTTGATTGAACCATGAGAGAAAATCAATAGTTTGGTTTTGATTTGAAAGTGATTTGGCTAAGTTCAAGATTTTGTCTTGAAAGGCTTAGATTGAATTTTGAGTTTATTTGAGTTTGATTTTGGAATTGGTTTTGATTGTTTGAATTTATATTTCATTTATATATGTGAATATAAATGAGAATATAAATGGATCATGAGAAAATTTCAAGGATTTTAAGTGGTTTAATCATGATTTAGGTTAAATCCATGGAATTTAAAGGATTTAAGAGAATTTCAAGGATTTTAAATTTGGAATTTAATTTTTGGATTGGATTTGATTGATTTATATTTATATTTCATTTATATATTAGAATAAATGAGGATACAAATAAGTTTTGAGAAAATCCCAGGAGTTTGAATAGGTTTGATCATGTTTTTGGTTAAATCTATTAAAGGGAATTTAAAGGATTTAAGGGAATTTCAAGGATTTTAAATTTGGAATTTAATTTTTAGATTGGATTTGATTGATTTATATTTATATTTCATTTATATATGAGAATATAAATTAGAATATAAATAAGTTTTGAGAAAATCCCATGAATTTAAATATGTTTGATCAAGGTTTAAGATTGATTTTGGCTAAGTCCTTTAATGGAAAATTAAAGGGACTTAAAAAAAATTCATGAATTGACTTTGAATTTTAAATTTGATTTGATGGTTTGCATTTATATTTCATTTATAAATGTGAATATAAATGAGGTATGAGAAAATCTCAAGGTTTTTTTTAGTTTTGATCATGATTTTGGTTAAGTCCTTAAGGGAAAATTAAGGACTTAAGGAAATTAATCATGAGTTGATTTTGAATTTTGATTTTGATTTGATGTTTGAATTTATATTTCATTTATATATGTTAATATAATTGGGAATATAAATTCATCATGGGAACATCTCAAAGATTTGAATTAGTTTTGATCATGATTTTGGTTAAGTCCTTAAGGGAAAATTAAGGACTTAGGCAAAATTTGGACTTAGAATTTTGATGGATTTTGATCATGGGTTTTAATCATAGATTTCAATCATGGATTTCAATCATATGGAGTTGATTTGAATTTGGAGAAAATCAAATAGAACTGATTTGGAGTTTGATTTGAAAAAGGAAAGTGAGGAATGGTTTAGGCTAAGGGTAGGAAAATTTCCTAACACCCCAAGGCATGACCTATTCTATGGCTAAATCTTCTAAATCACTAGGAGTTGGAGTGTCCACCCAATCACTAGATGTGACTTAAGAAAAAGGAACTCTTAAAGTCTAAGAGAAGTCCTATGTCTAAGATGGAGGGTTGAGAGCTCATTCTAAAATGAGGTCAACAAAGGCCCAATAGGTGTGGTGTGACAAGGAACAAACATATGGGTGACAAATGATCAACAACATGAGATCGTACTAACATAAACAATCTATCCTTAACCCAAGGAAAAGAAATAATCTAGAGCTTAGTGCAATGTGGCTCTACTTATGTGCAAGACATAAGAGAGAGGGAAGAATCCACTAAGGGATAGAGTGTGAACCTTCCACTAGGGAAGTAGGTTCAAGTCATCCATAAGGGGGGTGAGAAGTTTGATTTGATTCTCATTGAGGAGGAGAAGATTTGATTTGGTTCCATGGAGAAGAGGGTTGAATTTGTTTTAATTTGGTTAGGTTTAAATTTTAGATGAACCCTATTGGTTTGTGATGGGTTGCACTAAGTAGGAGCCATGGAGGCTAAGACCTAACTCAGATTTATCAATCCAAAGGGGTATTCTACTAAACATGTAGTTGGACTAGCCAACCAAAGGGATGACTTTCGTATGCAATACTGGAAGAAAGCGTAATAGACTTACATCCTCTAAAGTAGGGCTGTGATCCATTGGCAAGGCAAAGATTGAACCCAACCTAGTTACTATTGAGTGAATGTCAGGGACTTAGATCAACTCAAAGATAGTCAAGATTAATTTCATTTTTAGATTTTTTTTTATTTTGATTTATGAATCCCATTGGTTTGTGAGGAATTGTACTGAGTAGGGGCCATGATGGCCTTGATCTAACTCAGATTTACCAATCTAAAGGGAGTAGTCTACCAACCACAGGGGTAGGACTATCCAACCAAGGGAGTGCCTTTGATGATGAAGTCTTAAGAAGAAAGCATGGAGACTCACATCTTCTACAGATGAGGAACCACAAGGGTGATCAATTTCTCAATGGATCAATGACGACCCACTATATTGAGTGAATGCCTCAGGACTTAAATTAGCTCAAGGATAGTCAAAGATTTATTTTATTTTTTAAATTTATTTTAATGGATTCCTTTGGTTTGCGATATATCAAACTAAGAAGGGGCTTTGTAGAAGCATAGACCTATCTTAGATTTACTGAATCAAAGGGAGTAGCTTCCCAACTGATGGGAGAGCTATCCGACCAAAGGAGCCTTTGCAATGATCAATTGAAGGGAAGAAAGCTCGGACTCACATCTTCCACTAGAAAAGATCACTTGATTGGTTGCTTTGGGTAATAAATCAAACCCGACCTAAAGATGCCCGCTGAGTGCACAATCATGCTAGAAAGAATGTCATAGTCCTACATCTTTTAAAGTGGAATAACTATAGGGGTAACCTGCTTGTGGCAAAATAGATTGAACCCACCCTAAGGGAGACTACAGAGTGAGTACCGACCTGGGGTTTTACCTCAACTCAGGTAGTCAGGCAATTCTTATAGGGAGTTCTATTGACACTGACCTAAAGATAGGATGCCTGCTTGGGAGAAGGGGCCCTTTGGGGGCTTGAATTCCTAATCCACAAGCAAATTAATTTGTTTTATTTGTTTGTTTATTTTAGTTTATTTTATCATGGACCCTATTAGTTTGTGAGGGATCAAACTGAGAAGGAGCTTATATCGCCTCTAGTCCTATCTCGCATTTCAAACTAAGGGAGAATCATGCATCCGAATAAATTTTCCAACCACAGGGGGCTACTAGGAAAGTGAAATGTCCAATCCAAAAGTAACCTAGGTAGTGTCTAAATGGGGTCACAAAGGACTTGATCCAAATAGAGTTCCCACAGGCGATAGGGCTACTAAGAGCTTAATCCAATACCCTAGAGAAAATGACATGGATAGTCATAAATTCAATAAGTATTCGGTGTCCAACTCAAGGAGAATGCTCGGGGACTCATATCTGGCAAGAGTGGTGTACTCACTGGGTGAGTCGCTATCAGCATAGCAAACATCAACCAACCTAAGGTACCTATTAGTTTGCAACAATCAGCCTAGGAAGAAAGCTCGGGAACTCACATCCTTTTATAGCAAAATTGACTGCTGGATCATTTTTTTCCCATTCCTGGTGGTATCAAAATGCCACTGTGTTGTAGGAGGTTGAGAAACTGTGTAAGGCATTTTTATGGAACAAAAGCTCTATGCAGAGGAGCATTCATTATGTAGAGTGGGACACCATTTGTCAACCTCAAAAGCTTGGCGAACTTGGTTTCCATTCAGCCTCCAACTGGATGGGCCCCTTGAGGGTTCAACTTGCTTGGGATTTTCTGAGAACCCTAATTCCTCCTTCATAGATGCAAGGAATGCTATGGTGAGGATATCCGTCCATGAAGTCAAAAAGAGGTGACTCCAAAACTTGGGTATTATCGAATGGTGTGACCTCAAGCCTCTCTCATCGATGGATTGCCGATGGGAGGAATGTGGAGGTCTATCCCAAACTTGGCTGACCAACATTCTCCTTTCCAGATTGCCTACATTTGTGGATGTTGCGGCCCTTGAAGAGCAAAAGTGAGTGATTTCCTTCGGCAAGACCGAACATGGGATGTTTCCAAGCTACAACTATATTTCGGCCAGCCCCTTGTTGATCAGGTCAGAGAGGTGGTGCATGTTGATTTGTTGTCTGATCAACCATCACTTCTACACCTACCTTTCGGAAAGTCTCTCATAGCTCTTCCCTATGAAGCACTCTTCCCCAATAGCTGTCCACGCCATCAATGGCTGCAGAAGTTTCAGTTGCATCCACGTGAAAAGTTATTTTGGTGGCGTCTATTGAAGGGAGCACTACCAACCTACACTTGGCTGCATGCTAGAGGACTAGTTGAAGATGTCTTTAGGGATGTAAAGTCAAGATATTGACCACATTGTGATCAGATGCTCCCTCACCAACAAAATTCTACAAACTCTCATCTCTTGGGGGTTTAACATGCCATCCTTTGCCAGTTTCCAAGACCTTCTAAAGGCCTTTGAAAGCACCACCAAGAAGAGCTCGGTATGGGCTAGAACTTACTGTTATGCTATTTATCAAGCTTGGAGGGCTAGAAATGCCAAGACCCATGGTCGTACACATGTAACCCCCAAAATCATTGCAACATTATTGAGGTGTTCACTAAGCCTTGTGCCTTTCCATTTCAAGAGCAATGGGAGATCCACTAGCCCCACAAGCTGTCTTCAAACTCCTCATGGAATGTTGAATTAAGAAATATGGTAGGAATATTCTAATGCTAGAAAATTGGGAATATGGGGATCCATTGATTAAGATCTAACTCAAATGCTACTGGTAGCCAAGCATTTAGATCTACTACTCGGTTTGCAAGTGATGAAAAAAATTGGGGGTTCTTCAACTAAACCAAAAGATAAAATTGGTAGAACTACAATTGATGAGTCAACTCTTTCATGTAACAACTTTTCTTAGGCGTTGAGCTATGCATGGACACCTATCGAGCTTCATTTGACTTGACCCTCCACTAGATATATAAATATAAAGAGAAAATAGATCATTGACTTTGTATTGTATATTCTTGAAAGGTTTTATGGACAAAGGGTAAACTATATATAAAAGGTTATTGCACATATTTCATGAGAGAGGGATGTTAAGAATAATAGGCAATGCACTTTATCAAAACATAGCCTTTTCTCATAACATAAACTAGAATGCCTCCTCAAAACTATAGGGATGCCGACTATGACTGGGTCAATTGGATTTGTTTCAAATGCTTTCTCCTTTGACACTAATTCATTGGATACTGCTAAAACTCACATTTCTACTTCTATGTCAACTTCAATTCTTCTACCTTCCTCTTCCCGCATTCACCGCACTTGGGCCTTGATCATTGAAATGATGTAGAGATGGTGGTGCCTTTGCCTCGCTTGCTCTATTCTTCATGTATGTAGCTTTGTTCTTTCTTCTTGCTTCTATGTGTGGTAGGTGCTTACTAATCTATAGAAGTGAAGCATACAAAGAAGTAGCAAATGATGATGTCATCTTGAGCTTTGAGGAAATAGAATCTACACCATCCTTCTACGGTTGAAAATCCATTTCAATGCTGCAGCGTAGCGTGGTGGATTATGGGGATGAAAGTCCTAGAGCTTTCCACTCATCTGACATTGAAAGGAAAAAGAGTATTTACAGAGCTCCCATTTAGTCTAGGCTTCCTCACCTATCAGAGAGATAGTAGCTACAGAGGGAACATGAAGAGTACCTGTGTAACCCACATAGGGAAAGATGGAAAAAGGATGTCTGAGGACTGAAGGATCAAAATCTAAGATGACTGACTAGCATTCAGGCCTTTCTCAAAAAGAAAGATAGCACTACTAGTCATAGTGTTTACAGCAAGTCCATTACAACTACTTACAATCCTATCTAGGGTTTAAATCAACCACTTGGAATAGATCAAAGCTATAGTATTCCCTCTATTTGATATCTTATAAGTGGATGGCGATGCTGCTCATTTAGCTTAGCTCATTGTGATGACCAAAGGGAAGCCAGCATTCTAACCTCAGGTATTTGAGAAGTGATTTTTCGAAACAACTTCAATCATGTTGAATTACTCATTTGATATTTGTTCATTCTTTCTTTGTTCATTTATTTGTTTGTGTATTCCCTAATCTATTTTTGTATACCGGATCATCATAGTATATCTTATTTTCAGATTAGTGACTGCTTCTACATTATTCATTTTTGAAGTGAATAATTGTTCCTCCCCTGGGCCTTATCCTAGATCATATATGATCCACTTGGTAGAATCCCAAAACTCAAATTAGAATGAGAGTAGTTGTAGAGAAAGAGGCCCTTAGGAAACACATTTCAAGGTAGAATAGGTTCAGAAGGGCAATGCCACTTGTAAAGATCTTTCGTTGTCTCTCGCTTGATGTTTCCCAACCTTTGAATCATAATAAATTTTCTCTTTGTCTTTGGAGCTACTTGCCTTCGATCAAAAGCGTAAGAATGCATGCTTCTTCTTGACTTGACTTGAGGCATATGCATAGGAATAGGACTTTGGTAAGCGAATGATATCTTTCCTACAGCCTTCTCTGCGGGTGAAGAACATAAACAATCCTCATCCTTCACAGTTGTCTATGTTTTTCACTACCTTCCTCAGTTTGTACCTTGAAAAAAAACCCGGCTTTGATTCAAAGATCATGTTTCCACTTCCTTGATACACTTGGTTCATTTTAAAAAGACCACATCTTCACTAACATATGCCTTTCACCTTTCTTCCTTATGATGTGCTAGTTGTATTATATGATATTAAACTCTGTCTCTGGAAATCTAGTCTAGAATCTTCTTTCCATGTAGAGAGCCCTGCTCCTTTAGAAGTGAGTCTCTTTGGAGAAGAGAAGAGTAAGCAGGCACACTCTTCTGAATGTGTTTCAACATCCAGGGTTCTCTCTATGTCAATACCACTTGAGTCTTTCATGAACTCAAAAAGAATAAGAAGGGCATCGCTTCACTCTAGTGATAAAAAATTCTTTCTTCCTTGTTTGAAAGGGCACCTTTCTTACATTTTCCATTTTGAGCTACCCAAGGCCACAAAGTTGTGCTGTAAACACTTCCAAATTACTCTTTTGTCATAGCTGGTTAGTTACTGGTTCTTTTCTCATTAAATCCTGAAGTGTCGACTGCTTCTACTTCCCAAAGATTTCAAAATTTGAGTTTGAGAACTTTCCTTACTCGTTTGACTATATTATCCATACACAAAGTTTCTGTATTTGAATTATTTATGTAGGTGGGAACTTTCAAATTTGATGAGTTCTCCAAGTGAGTTTATGAAAAATAGTTAACATGATGATATTCCAACTCTTATTTATGATGATATTCAAACACTTATTTTCATAAAGAAGAAAGAGAAGTTCTATTCCTCAAACTCAGAGCATTCCTTATATGGGAATGGTAGGTACCCCTTCTATGCTTCTGACAAGATAGTCTCATAGCAACTCAATATCAAGTAAAAGCTTACTTTGGGTCCCTAGAAACTTGATTGAGTAGTGAAAGAGAAAGTATCTTTTTTCAACCAATCAAGACTGCACTTAAAAAAAGGCTAGTTTTGGAGGCTATAATAGAAGGGGTATAGGTTGAAGTAGGATAGAGCCTCTAATAGGGAGCCAAAAAATATTCTATCAGAGGCCCTTGCTAATCCTGAATGGAGAAGGGGTATGGTTGAAGAGGAGGAAGAACTTCACTTGTTCCATTGCCTGAAGGGAAAGGCCCTACTTATGATGGGGGAGAGGATGACCCATAGTTGGAGGGGGTGTATACTCTCAAATAGTTGTTTGATGGATTGATTGAAAGATAGAAACTCAACTTGTTGCAAAGGGATTCACCCATGAACTAGACGGGCATATGGTCTCGATGATTTCGATACCTTTGCTCATGTTGCCAAACTTCACTCTATCCACGTTGTCCTTTCATTATAGTCAACAAACACTATTTTCACCAACTTTTGTAATGGGGAGAAATTCCATTATGAACATTTCTTCCTTTCCCTTTAGTATGCTAGCAAGTAGAGAACTTCAAGACAGTAGCATCAATGCACCTTTTCATCGATACTTATTGACATTGTATGATGATACCATAGTTGGCTCAAGCACGAGATAGATATGAAATGCCTCTTTAGAGTATCTTGAAGTGAGAGTGTCCTCCACTAAGAAAAGAATAGGTGAATTCTTGTATGAGGAAGAAGCATGTATATCCTTCTTATTTTAGAGATTGGATACTCACCATTACGCTATCAACTTGAAGATTTACCGCCTTCCAACCCAACTTCAATTTCACTGTAGCCTCATTATGCAATAAGTGAATGATCTTGCCCCTATATTTCTATCATCTACAATGGGACGAGTGCTGATTTTTTCATATAGTCGGTTGAAGTAAAGAAAGGGACTGAAGTTCACACACCTTTACATAGGCATTGGCATCCCATTTTATTAGATTCTTTTGACCTTATGAATTCAAAATTTAGGGCCAGATAGGGATGAGAGAGGGAAACCTCTTTTTTTCTCTTTACAACACTTAGTTGCTAAGTGTAGGCCATATGAAATAAAAGAAAATACTAAGCAAAATTCTCAAATCAATTAAATCACTTTAAATGAAATAAACCTCTTATGATTAAACATCCTTTCACACTTAGAAAATTTTAACCTTGATGCCTAGTTAGGACATACCACACAAGCCTTAAGCACACACATTAGAATGCTAAGTGACGACTTGTAGTCCTAAGTTAGGACGGTGCATGTTTTGGTGTATATTTTGTTTTATAATGTAATGTTATAGACTAGATGTTAGGGTGTACATTGCAAAGACTAGATGTTAGGACGTTGTTAGTCTAATCATGTTTTCTATAGGGAATTATGCTTAAAGGTGCACTGTAGAAATAAATATAAATTTTTTTCTTGCAAGTTGCTTAAGCCTCTAAGCATAATGTAAATTAGAATAGATGGGCTTAGTTACCCATGTGCAGGGTGCTAAGTCCAAATTATACTTATAACAGCTTAGGTTGTATGGCATGTCTAGCTAACATATATTTTGCAGGTGTAGTTAGATTTACTTTTCCTATTTTTCATGTAATTTTACATTAGGGATTAGGATTAGTGATATAGGGGATTAGAATGATCATTGGCCAGGATTAGTCCTGTGGTGCCATGTGATGCCTTGAAGCCTACCACCTCAAAGAACTAAAGACATGTTGAAAATCAAGAAGAGATGAAGACATGAAGATTTGAAGACCCTCCATAGCATTCATTTGTAAATTTTAATTATTATTTTAAGTACCGGGTTGTATAAGAGTAGAGCTAGGCTACAAAAATTTTTTCGGGTTGTACGACAGTACTCAACTGCACCGGCCTTTTATTCTTTTGTGCTAGTGTTATAAATTTTTTGATGTTGTGTTTAGTTTGCACAATAGAAATCGTATTTTTTCTTTCTTCAATGTTTGATGTTTGAATGTGTGGCTGGATATGATTAGGTTCTTAGGATAAAATTAATTTTTCTATCCCAATTAATCACTCATAACTAAAATTTTCTACAATTCATAACCTCACATAAAGCTTAGGATATAAATCAAGATAATTCAAAGATTTAACAACCCCTTAGCTAAATGTTGTATGTTTAATATCATGTATTCATATCATCTCACACTTGTTCAGAGAGGGTTCCATCCTTGCACGATAGTGGAAGACTTGACCTTTGAAGTTCTCCTCTGTGTTGAAAAACATTTCTTTCACCGATGAAGCCCATGATCAATTTCATCATGCATATAGGCATATAAAATCTCAAGCCTTTGTTCAAATGAAGTGTCAAAAATTGAATAAAATTTGAAAATATTTTTGCATTAGATAAAAGTCATTATTCATACCACTCATACTCATCTGAGAGTGGATTTAAGGACTTTATTTTCTTTCTAAATAAACAACAACCTAACTAATCTTGCAAATAATATGACCATACTTCATGGTACATGAAATTGCATACCTAAAGCCTTAAAAAAAATTATGAGTCAAAATACATTAAAATAAAAAATTATTACATTAATGAAGTGCATAACATACCAATCATTATCTTAGGGTTTGATAGCTATTCTATGTTGATATTTTAAATGCCAAACTGGTTAGACTAAATTGGTAGATAAATAATTTATTACATTGACTCATATGCATAAAATATAAGTGGTACTTAAGTTACTTAAAGAGAGCTAACACCCATTGAGACTTATCAAGCAAATGGTGAGCAATAAAGGAGAATGCAAAAGCAATGAAAGATATGCTTGAACTTTTGAAAGAACTAATCAAAGTTACTCTGAGATAAGAAGAAACTAAGAGGTGAATGACTCAGTATTATAATCACCACATCAAAGAGAAGCATTTAAATGGGGGAGACTTAGTATTGAAGAAGGTGGATGCAAAAGCAAAATGCACTAGGCAAGCTCCTCACTTAAGATAGGTCATACATAATTAAGAAGAGGTCCATGCTCACAATGGTGATCACTTATCAAGCAAATCATGATGAGAACAAATGCTAGGGACCTAAAGAAATTCAACCAATGAGGAAGTCTCATCCTTATGCTCATCTTAATTTTTTCAATCAAAGTATAACTTTGCCTAAAAGAAGTACCTTATAGTTCTTGATATGCACTCATCCTTGAATAAAAAAAGAGAGAGATTGAGTGTGTGTGAGATGGGTGAATAAATTCAAAGACCAAATGCAAGATTGAAAACTCAAGTGTATGACCAACTCTTTGCAATTAGACCAAAGTGTATGACCAATACTTCATGCAATTGAAACTATAAATAAACGACTAACACTTTGTGTGATTGACAACTCTAGCATAAGAGAACTCTCTCAGGTGTCTATTAAAGTATCAATCAACACTTATGTAATTAGTGACCTTAAGACCAACACTTTTTTTATAACTCAATAAAAAATATCAACACCTCATGGTTGGCACTATGAGTAAAGACCAATTCATAATGTGATTACAGTGAAAAAAAACCTCGGTGAAGCTAAACTCATGAAAAGACCAACACTCAGTATGATTGACAACTCAAGTGTATGACCAACTCTTTGCAATTAGCGACTAAAGTGTATGACCAATACTTCATGCAATTGGCAACTATAAATAAACGACTAACACTTTGTGTGATTGACAACTCTAGCATAAGAGCAACTCTCTGTGTCTATTAAAGTATCAGACCAACACTGTAATTAGTGACTACAACAAAAGACCAACACTTTGTGTGGTTGACAACTCAATAAAAAATATCAACACCTCATGGTTGGCGACTATGAGTAAAAAGACCAATTCACCATAATCGGTGATTACAGTGTAAAACCAAAACCTCGAGAAGCTGGCAACTCATTGAAAAATCAGAACATCTTGTAGATGGATAAAGATAGCATTTTCTTCACTAAGTATAAGACAAACAACATATTCATAGAAATAACAATGCATTCTCAAACCCCATATGAAAAGGACTTGAACAACAGGATGTAAACCATGCAAAAAAATGTTGCCTTTCATTTGAAAAGGCTTGTTTACATGAAGCGAGTAGGAAAATGTATAAAATTCCTATATAAAAAGGTCTAGCTTACTTGCAAGTACTATAAAAAAAATTACAAGGAAAATAGAAAAATGAAAAAGGCTAACTAGTGCTACTCTCATCATCATTTGTATCAAAGTCAGATCTAATCAGGGTGAGTACATTTTTAAGATCCAAGAACATGACATCCAAATGACCATGCTATACTAAATGAGTAATGACAAATTTGGGGTCCTCCTTAACTTTTTCTACAAGATCGATTAGTACTTAGAATCTAGAAAAGGAAAACTCTAGTTCCTTTTGAAACTCCTCGATGGTGGGAGATCTCTTTTCAAGCTCTTTGAGCACCAATGACAGTCAATTTCACCACAACCTTTTCTTACTCCTCTTCTTGCTCAATTTCTAGCCTCACCTTAGAGTTTAACTAATTTGGATTCGATGTGGATAGGTTTCTCCTTCGACTCAGTAAGCTCTTATAGAAAACCGCCAATAACTTCTCTTTTCCAAGAAAGAATGCCTAACAAATATCATATGTTGATTGCCAAGATATAGCTTGAGCAGTCATCACAGAATATGATAATCTTCTAGAAGGAAATGACTCCAAATTTTTGTCCAAGTCAATGGAGAAAATTGCCTGACCAAGGTGAAAGGCCTCATCTTGGCCTTATTTGCAATATGACTCTCTGAATCTACTCATAATTAGACTCTTCACTCCTTGTCTTTTCCCAACTTTTCCTTTGGTGAAGACAAGGAGCAGAGTTATCTTTTCTAGACTTTATGAGGTTGAAGTTGACCCCACTTCATCGCTTGCTCACCTCCACCAACCTCAATGGGTAAGGTCCCAACATCACACATGTCTAGGAAGCATAGAATTATTGAATTCATGGGAAAGAAGGCAGAGTTGTCATCTCTTGACAAACACAAAAAAATTGATATAAGGAGTAGGCAAGATAGATAACTAGAAAGTAGAACAAGCGGAATCTTACTTTGAAAATGATCATGAATCTTACCATATTAGAGAAAGGGTGTGATGTTCATTAACTAGTCTTGATCTTGGTCATGGATTTTCTTCTCTCGGATTCACATCCGCACAAATGCTTAATATGATAAAAAAGAAATTAAGGTAGTTGGCACCAACCTCTCACTTGAAAACTTAACAAAATAAAGTTAAGAATGCCACTTAACTTTGTTCAAGTCAACCACTCGACGAACCCAAAAAATGAACTTTGCCATCAACCTGACCTCATAGAAAAAAACATGGAAAATATATTAAACTCCATTCGAGCTCATTCTACATCAAATACATCGGAAGGTAGTGATGTTTGCCATAAAATTTGATAATATTTTGGGTGAGTACCCTCCACCCACTCAAAGTGCAATGGGAACCACAACTTGAACCATAAATGGGGGAGAGGCATGCACAACTCATCCGACTTCGATATATTTAAGTGCTCATTTGACAAAATTTTGATAGCATCACAACGTTATCCCCATATAGGAGGTTGTATCAAGAGTGTTGGATTTTCTCACCTCTAAAAAAGTGGCATGGGTGGTGTTTGCAACATCGTGGCCATATGTCTTTAAACCTATATGTTTGAAAAAGCATGCATAGGCCTTCGAGTATCCACACAACTTAATTTTTGATTTAGATTTTAGTTTTAAGTTTTAGGTTCATTTTATTTAAGTTTATTTTGGATCCTTTGTCGGCAATATTTAAAATATTTTGATAGCTTTCTAGCATTATCCCTACTACATTGGGACTATGTGCATGCCCATCATTCCAAGAAAGGTGTGTATGGGTAGTTTAAACACTATGACCAAAATTTGTCATCCCATCACATCAAGAAATGCATATATGGGTCCTTCATACTTCCATAAAATATTAATTTGCTCTCTATGCCAAGAAAGGTGTGTACATGTATTTATGTATTTGCAAGCAAATACAAGTTTCCCTACCATGTCAAGAAAGATGTGTATGTGTACTTATTTTAGTAATTGACAGTCCTCCTCCCCAAGATGCCAAGAAATGCTTTTTCACAAAAATATAAATTTTCTCAATGAATTGGAAAAATGCACTAGAGTACATAATTTATATTTTTCATTATAATGTTGTAACAACATGCACGAGTACATAAGTGATTTCAACATTTTCATGTTTATACCATCGACAAAAATTTATAGGCTATGTTGATGCAAGTGTCATGAGTTTCAAGGCCATGCAATGTATCGAGGGGGAGAAATTTTTCCTCTCCTTAACTATTTTGCTGGTGGATTTCTAGAGAGATTAAGTAGGAGAGAGAGAGCTAGAGTGAGATGGAGGGAAAGAGTAAATTTTTCTCTATTAGAAAGAGAATTGAGGCAGAGTTTGGTGGTTTTAGATTTGGGTTGGTAGCCATGAAGATGATGGTGAGCTTGGGTTAGTTGAGGTGTAAGTTAGTGTAGCAAGGAGTTAGAGAGGAGACGGGTGAGTGGTGTGTTCAGTCGGGTTAAGTACTGGAGGGAGGAATCTGGATAGGGTGATTGAGCAAGGCCATTCAACCATCAGAGTTTCACAAAGAGGTGAGATGGGAGTTCCCTGGGATGGTTATTACTGGGAAGAATCAGGAGAGGATGATTGAGGGAGAGAGGGATGCTAGCATGGGCTCTACCTACAAGCTTTATGCGGAACTGGATGGAAGGTCACCTTATTTGCTCATACAGGGAGATGGGGAAGTGATTGGTACTGGTGGTGAGGTCGTGAACTAGGGGATGTGTGGCATGTAGATAATGGAGGGAGAAAATGGTGTGGTGAATGAATGGGAGAGAGCGAGGTCAAGTTATTTTGATTGTGATGGAGGTGCATGATGTTGGATGTTAAGGCGTAGGTATGTGAGGTATGAGATTCATGTCAATAGGCTGGTTTCACATATGGGGTGAGATGGATTTATGATAGCCTCGATTTGTGCAATATTTATCTTAAAATGCGTATGATTTCAACAAAATTTCTCATGCGATAATTGAGGGAAATATGGGTGTCTACTTTAGGCAATTTCAATTTTAGTGATAATAGTGTGGTCTGTTTTGCTATCGAATGCCTTTTGGGAGATTTATTCATCAATCGAGTTGATTTCAACTCAAATTGTGCAACATCACATTCGTTCACTCTCACATGCCCAAGTTTAATCGAATTGATTACAGATGGTCTCATTTATTAGATTTTGACATTTCAATGATATTGGTGCAATCAATTTCATGAACAAAGGTTTTTTGGATGTTATTGTGGCCTCCTAAATTCCAATATGTTTGAAATTGTATCAATGACTTATTTTCTCCATCCATCGATGTCACACATTGTGAGATGTACAATTTAGTAAATTATGATTTTTTGGATGCAATGATAGAGTCTATTTATTAATCAGAAGTCATTTTGATCAGTTTCACTAACAATTGGGGTATTTTGATTTTGATTTGCAAAACATTTCATCCATACTTCGTTGAATTTTCCATCTATGCCCAATTCAACTTATGGATCATATGTGGAGGTCAACATTGGTCTATTGATGTGTGTTCTACAAAAGGAGAGGGATGATGAGTTAGCTTTGTGAGATAGAGGGGATGGGGTTTTGTGGCTATAGGGGAGAGATGCTGGGATGAGGTTAGGTGTGTATAAGAGAGAGGGAGAGTAGTGATATTTTATGCAAGAGAGTGGTGGGAGGAGGTGTCAGGATGGCTGCTACTGAGGGCTTCTATGTGCTAATTAGAGAGAGTGATGGAGGATGCAAATCCAGAGCATGCGGTCTAGAGTTAAAGAGTGATGTGGAGTAATTGGGTGCTCAATACAAGAGAGAGCGACGGGGCTAGGAAGAGTCAAGATCAAAAAAGGCTTGGATTGGAGATGAGCAAAAAAATGAAAAGGAGATAGGTTAGAGATAGTGCTTTTTGTTGTTATGAGAGATTGAAGGAGTTCAGTTAAGTGAAGGGCGCATGCTTGAGTTTGAGGGTTTGAAAAATGAGCTAGGGAAGGAGGTGACATGAGATGGAGGCAGAGCATGATCTTGAGAACGAGAAAAGGAGTAGGTGAGAGTGGGATCATAAGTTCTAGGTGATGTGGAAAACATAATTCTTTGTAGCATTTCTTAATATAATCATAACTATATAGATATTTATGTATATGTAATTAAACAAAAAGAACATAATTATTATAATATAAGTATAGTTTTATATTATATATATATAAGTTTAATTAGACATTATATACATATATAATAATTATATCTTATAGTTATAGCAATTTTCTTATTGCTCAAACATGTCAATTTGCTATTGTTGTCTTGCACATCAATGAAATTTTGATAGATTGATCAATTTTATTATGATCAAAACATTTTTAATTAATTATATAAATCTCTTTGCTGGCTTATCATTAACACCATGCATTAACTCAAGTCAAAGTTATATAATTTTGTAGAGTATATGTATATATCAACAATGTGAGCTATATACACTTAGTAGATGAGGTTAGTGCACTCCAAGAAGCTAATGGTTGGTAGGGATTCTTGAGGACATGTTATGGGCTTTGGTTGGTGGCATTTCTTTGAGGCCAACAACCGAGGTTTATGTGGACAACAATGTGAAGACAATGGCCTCTAAGGTTGGGTGACCGATGTTAAAAATAGTTCTAGGATAGAAATTGAAGTCAAACTAAAATGGATTTCTTAAGGAATTAAGAATAATAATGAATTATCCATAAATTTTTTATTATCATATATAAATAAAGAATGGTTTTATTTTTCTTTAATAGTTTAGAGTTGAGTTTTATTTTATCTTTCTTTTGATATAAAGTAAGCTAAAAATGGGAAATAGAGATTTAAGTAATAAAAAAATAAGAAATGGAATACTAGAGAGATAAAAGGAAGAGTGAGTAAATATTTGTAGTTTTTATGCATTTTTTTGACGGTGGAATATCTCTATGATAGTCATAGTGAATGTTGGAGAATGTTTCCAAACCAAATAAATCTCTTCTTTCAATTTTTTTAGTTAGTTTTCTCATTTGCATTTGCTCATTTGCTTATGTCTTCTCCTTAAGACCAAGTGATTTCAAGGGAATTTGCATATAATACCTTTTTCAAATTGTCTTATTAAAGGAACTCATTAGTGGTTATTTCTTTGAGCTATTTCAACATCATTTGATTGTTAAAATAGTGATGGCTACATGGATGAGGCTTAAATATCCACACATTGCTATCAGTGCACTTGCTTCATAAGTACCCATTCTTTAATTTGAAGATATTACCCCTCCAGAGTCATTTTATGACATTGTTTCTAGTGATTTCAAGGTTTGAACATTCATACGAAAGCTAAGATATTTTAGAATATTGATACTTTAAATGCCAATATGTTATTTTTCAGCATGAAAGTATAATTTTTTGCTTCTCTAAGGAAATCTTGGCATGTGTTGGAAGCTGAAGGGAAATGTCATGATGGCCTCATCAGCCTTAGCATACAATTTAGGCTATGCAAGTAAGGGTGTTTGATAAATATTTACCAGACATCACCTTCTACTTATCGCATGAACTTGGTTTTCTCAGATGTTTAATTTCTTTCAACATATTCATCTTTTGATTACCAGTTAGTTCCTTTCTTGTTGAATGGTATGGAACTTAATAACACAAAATAGCTATCAAACTAGTTAGACACATATAACTATCTTGCGATGGTAGATTATCAATTTTGATACTTTAAATGCTATCAAACCCTAAGATATTGCATGACTCTTTTTTAGTTGTATCTCATTGTAGACATAAAATTGCATACCTAAAGCCTTAATAAAATTGTGAGTCAAAATACATTAAAAACAAAAAATTATTGCATTAATCAAGTGCATAACATACAAATCATTATCTTAGGGCTAAGAAGTGAGTCTAGGCTTTTAGCTTTCTTTCCTAAATGCAATAGTCTAGCCATCTTGCATACATAAGGCTGGAATCATGATTTTAAAATCTATTAGGTGGTGTTTGCTAGCAACCCTTCCAAGTGGGTAATAAGTCTAGAAGAGTCAAGGATATGTTTATTTTTTCAAGTGAGAAAATAAAACCAATAATTCCTTGAAACTAGATTAAGTCGAGCCTCTTACATCAAAACCACTTTTAGACTTAGATTTTGAAGCATTCTATTGGGATAAGTTTTCAATTTCTAGGCATTTCTATAGTCTTATGTTGTCAGAATCTAAATCTTAGATTTCTAATAAAATGTAAACTCATAATTTCAATAACTTCAATTTCAAAAAAAAAAAATGTAATGTCTAACACTAGGATAGTCTGAATTACTTACTAGGCATCTCAATATCTAAAAACATTTCATACTTATTTTCGATTGGCTTCTGAATAGAAATCTTCCTCCTTGAAGTTTTTCATTTTGAATTTCTAAACTAACAATGCTTTTAAGGCAAGCTTTAAAATCCATAGAGATAAAAGTCAATTTCTTTAATCAAGGGTATTCTTAGGAGGTATTCTTTTCCTTCTAAGATATAATTAACTACAGGGGCTTGTCCTTAGAGGGAACTATGAACCTTATAATAAAATAAACCCTATCTTACTTTTTTATGTAGCTTAGGGAAAAATCTCTGGTACATTGAAGACCCATCAACCTTAGGAGTCCTTATTAAGTAATCGAATTTATTATAGGAAAATATGTTTATCTTTTGAGATGATATATTTATCCCTTAATGACTTATTTGATTACTTAAATAAGTATCTAAGATCGCATGGTGTCATAAATTTTCTCATAGATTTTTTGGTGACCTCGCTTAAGAGAGTTCCTCTCTCTATCTTTAGAAATAGGCTTTTATCTTTTATATATCGGTAATGTACTTGTGTTATTCACAAGTTAAAATTTCCTTTTATTTTATTGGGTACCTCTCCATTTCATTCTTGGTATACACAACATCTATAAAATTATAGAACACCCCGCTATATTTGATAAAATTAAATAGATGGTCCTATAACTTGAAATATTCATGATCACTCCCTTTGGTTCTTGATGAGTTGAGGTTCTTGCTTAGGTTTTGTATCAAGGGTAGATTCCTAAAAATCACACAAAATCCATCACAAAATGAGGAATTACAAGGTCGACTATGGTTTTTGAAGGTTACCTCATCGGGGATGATTTTTGATGGTGGTGATGACTCAAGTGCATTGTTGAGTGCGGGAAGAAGCCTTAGGCTGGGCTTAGATCCTCTCCTTCATGTTGAAACAAAGTTTTCTCTAGTGATCATCATTTCCTCACTGAAATCCACTTAGTTTTGAAGTATTTCTCTCCAAAATGAAGTGGGGTGATTGCCAATGGCTTTGGGAGCTCTAGGAGAAGGAGAATGAGAGAAATGGGGTTTACTTCAGCCTCTAAAGTCTTAGAATGAAAAGTGAATGAAAATGAACTAAAATCCACTTTTTGTTTTAATTTTTGGCTCCAAACTCATGTCATTTGGCATGGGGTGGTTGGGAATGGAAGAGAATTGTCCTAGGTGGTTCCCTAGGGTTGGCTACGGCATGAAATGTGGATATCATCAAGGAAAAGTGGGTGTCCTAGCCAAGGGGAGGTAAATGTCCTTCATGCCAAGTGTTCTAATGGAAGAGTGAGGTGATTTTACCTCCCATGAGTCATGGCTACCCCAATCACTCCTTGAGTGAGAAAATTGTCTCGGTGCCTATGTGGACCAATGGATGAGTGCCAAATGGTCAAGGAAGAGAAATGACCACTTAGGAAAGTGTCTTTCTCATGGAATGCCCTTGACCTAAGGGCAAAGTGGTCATTTGACATTGAATTTTATTTGAGCAGATTTGAAATGGGTCAAAGTATGTTGGACCAAATTTCATGTCATTTGAAGCTCATTTGGTTTAATTTGATTGGTCAAAATGGGTTAGGACCAATTGGTCAAATTGGGTCAACTAAGAGTTGGGTCAAATTTAAATGACTATTTGGAGTATATTGGTTCAATTGGTTTCAATTAATTTGGTTTAATTTGAATTTAATTTGGATTTTTACCAATTTGATCCTTTAGGTCAATTTGGTTGACCATTTTGACCCAATTGACCAAATTGGCTTGAATCATGGCTTGGTTTGGATTTAGTTGATCTTTTGAAATGGATTGGTACCTTTGTTTCCAATCAATTTGGTTTATATTTGATTTTGGCTTGATTGGACCTTTTAGGTCAAGTTGAGTTCATGGTCAATTGGGCTAGGTTGGGTTTAGTTGGCCAATTGGTCAAATTGTATTTAATTAAGTCTTTGGTCAATTTCAATAATCAATTTAGAGTGAACATTAGTCATTGGTTCCAATCAATTTGGTTTAGGTTGAAATTTGGCAAGTTTGGCTTCATAGGGGTAAGGGATAGACTTGGTCAATGAGCTAAGTTAACTTGGTTTGACCCAATTCATGACAATTGATTAACCTATGATGATCAACAAATATGACATGAAGTTTGGATTGGATTAATTCACTTTTATTTGAATTGAATTGGATTTTGATTTATGTTCAAATTGGCCACAAGTGACCCAATTAGGTTTAGTGGCTTGATCAAGGCTTGATTCAAGTTTGATTGAACTCACATATAGATTTATGATTGAAATATAAATCCATTTGCAAGAGATTTGAGGTCAAATGAGTTTTGATTCATTTGATAATTTCAAGTCAAAAGGGTGAACATGAGTTTGACTTGGGTTTAATTTTTTATCCAATTTTCACATGCACATATGAATGTATGAAAGGCATAAGTGAGTATGACGCCATTGTTAACTAGGGGTGTAAGGTACAAGACCTACTTAGGGCTACTTATAGCCTCGCAACCCTGGGTTTGTCCAGACTAATATACCACTTTCCTTAAATACAAGCATGTGTACAAAAGAAATGAATGGAAAAGAAAGAATGCAAAAGTTTGTGTTGGTTGATTTATTTTTGTTTATGCAATATATATGTACAAGTATTGGTATCCTTCTTGAGTAATAACATAGGAATGAATAGGATATGGAATTATGCAAGTGTTAGGATCTTTTCAAATGAACTATACACTTTGCCAAATCCTATTCAAAATTATACCAAAAGAGAGGAGAAGGAAAACTATACTAAGCACATCCTTATATTTTACTCACATGCAAGCTTATAAGTAAGATATAAGTAACACACTTTCAATTTTGATAATTGATTCATATATTTTGAAAATAATTTAGATTTAATAGTGATAATAGCCACTCATATTTTTATTTTAGCCAACACATGCAATTTGACATAAAGGAAACATTTTCATTTTAAATTTGATTTTTAAAAAGCATGAATGTATGAAACCATATGACACACATATTTAGCATATTGGGAAAGAACTAAAGTAATAAAAGTATGTAAACACATTCACCTTAATTAATTCCTAAAGGCAATCTTATGAAATAAGAAAGCTTGAAGTAAATCAAAGTTTGTTTAATGTGATTTTTATTTGATCTTGACTTTGATTTAATTTTGAAAATGTGAAGTGAGTTTGATATTTTTGTTCAATTTTTAGGTGATTAGATTCATTTTATATTTTCATTAGGTTAAGGTATGAATTAAGCATGTTAATTACCCACTACCTTATTAATTAAATAATAATTATGAGCTAATGAGATGACATAAAACCTCTCAATGAATTTAGATTTCCTATGCACCTAGGAAGAAAGGGGCCTAATGCAGTTTGGCTTATGATTATTGATTAATTAAGCTAAGGGGTTTAACTTAAGTAATTTCAAAACACCCCTCACACATATGAGTTGAATCTTGATTTCCTTAATTGTACTTAGGCTCTTGAACACATAAGCATCTACCCCAGAGAATTAATTGAGTTCGAAAGTTTAGAATTTTAAGAAATTAATTAAGAGGGTAATTAGTTAATTAACCCTTTAATTAAGAGGGGATTAAGGGAGAAAAGGGGGTTTAAGGAATAGCTTAGGGGAAATGCCCCAAAATTATTCTCTAAACCTCTTATTCATGGAAACAAACCTTAATCAACTTCATGAAAGCATTAAACCACTAATCAAACCCTCAATTAAACCTTAATTACATTAAGGGAATAATTAGAATATGAATTAGCAATTTTCCCAATTAAGCCACCAATAAATCCCAAGAAAAGTAGGGGAGGCAGAAGTCATCCCCCAAACTATACTCAAGAAGTTTGGAAATAATTAGTGGATTAATTAAAAGGTAATTAGCAAATTATCATTCCTAATAAAACCCAAAATCAGAGAAAGACATATTCAAAATCAATTAAAATTAATTTTATAAAATTCTAGATCAAATTATCTACCAATGCAATTTATTTCATATTTTCCTAATTTTTCTATGTTAAGATATGAATTTTAGAAGTTTAGGTGATTAATTAGAATTAAATAAATCCTTAATTAAATCCTTAATTAGTGCCACACATTAGGTACGCTTTACATGGCCTCCGATTCACTATTTAAAATGTCGATAGTAGCATGGCTGGCTTTCTCTGCCTAATCAAGGATCGAATGGTTGAGATTAAAGTCATGGATCAAATGGGATAAAAATAAATATATAGTGTTTTAATCACCATCCATCCAAAATGCGAGATGGAAGGCCGAGATCCTGAAAATGCATGTGAGCCATGGAGACCATCCATGTTCTAGGCCTTGATCCGAGCTCGATTGACCTCGGATTGGGATGAAACTCATCCCACAACATCAACATGCATCCTAGATCACATCTAATGGTCAAGAGCCTATGCCATTAACATTTCTTTCACAAAGCTCCACACCACATTGAGTTTAATGATCAAAAAATGGCTAACATCGGAGGAGGTGATCACCGGTGCTTGATTCCATTGGAGATGCTAGTGAGATGAAGCCAAAAGTTTGAGGGTTGAGGTTGAGTGGATCTTCCTATGGGTCACCTCCTCCTTAGCTTGAGCTCATTTTGGTCTAGGGCACCTCCGCCTCAAGCTTGGGAAAGAGTAGTGCACTCGACTTGGTCCTCTGATGAAGCCTGAAGAAGGAATTGAGTGGAGTTTGAGTGTGGAGAAAGTTGGCAATTCAATGGACCTCCCTATTTTTACTTAAGAAAAATTAAGAAGATGCAAATTGAATCTCCCTCAAAGAAGCTTAGGATCACTTGGAAATGGCTCCTATGACTCCCTCTCACTCAATTGACTATGGCTCACAAGATTCAAATGAATTAGGGGGAGTATATCTCCTCCTTGGCGGAATGATCGAGCATAAGCTTGCCATTTTGATCCAATTGCCTTGGTTCAGTGGGTTGTTTGAGCTATTAGGATTGTCCTTGAGTTCATTTTAGGCTAGGGAGTGGGAATATGAACTCCCCATATGCTCCATTTGGGTGTAAGGAAGATTCCCATGTGGTCATTTCCATGCACATGGTCGGTTGGCCATATAGTTGGGCTGGCCCAAACCCATTGCGTTGGGTGCACCACCCTCCCTAGTATTCACTTGACCGATTAGGAGAGTATCAAGTAGTTATGAAGAGGATTTGACCAAATTCTAAGTAAAATTGGCCAAAATTTACCCTATGACCTAGGGGTAAAATGATCATTTGGATGATTTTTGAATTTGGATATGTTTAGTATGTTGAGAAAATAGGTTTGGCCAAGTTTCATTGGATTTGGAGTTCATTTGGTATGGTTTGGCTCATGTTGACCCAT
This sequence comes from Cymbidium sinense, assembly GCA_021442155.1. Taxonomy (NCBI): domain Eukaryota; kingdom Viridiplantae; phylum Streptophyta; class Magnoliopsida; order Asparagales; family Orchidaceae; genus Cymbidium; species Cymbidium sinense. Next base: position 34,501,828 of record CM038232.1, read on the forward strand.
TTAGGTCAAAATGGGTTAAATTGAGTCAAACTAAAGGTTGGGTCAAGTTCATATGACCATTTGAAATGTTTTTGTGGCTTTGGTTTGATTCAATTTAGTTTAAGTTTAAATTTAGTTCGTATGACTTCATTTTGGTCAAATGGGTCAAGTTGACCAATTTGATCCATTTGACCCATTTGAGCTAGGTCATGGGTAGTTTAAGTTTGGTCATATGAAATGGATTGGTATCTTTATTTCCAATCAATTTTGGTTAAGTTTGAATTTGGCTCAATATGACCCTTTAGGTCAAGTTGGGTTCAAGGTTAATTGGGCTAGGTTAGGTCTAGTTGCCCAATTGAGGCTTTGGTCAAGTTCAATAAGTGATTTAGAATGAACTTGACCTATTGGTTTCAATCAATTTGGCTTAGATCAAGTTTTGACACATTTTGACTTTTTAGGTCAAGTTGGGTCAACTTGGGTCAAGTGGCTAATTGGGCTAGGTTAGGCTCAAATGTTGACTTGGTCAAGTTCAAACATTGATCATGAATGAACTTAGATCATTAGTTTCAATCAATTTGGCCTATGGTGGATTTTGGCTATATTAGGTTTTATTTTGGCTAAGTGTTGACTTGGTCAACCCTTTGGTTTGACTTGGTTTGACCCAATTTGAGTGAATGATCATCTCATGATGATTGTTGATCATGATGAGAGGCTTAGGTGAGCTTGATTCAATCCAATTTGATTATGATTGGAATTTGACTCATAAGGGTACTTTAGGTCACTTTGGGTCAAGTGAGCCTAAGTGGGTCAAATGGCTTGGTCAAAGCTTGATTTGAGTTCTATTGAACTTGTATATGGACTTTGATTGAAATATAAATCCATTTGTAAGTGGTTTGAAGTCAAATGGGTTTTGATTCATTTGACAATTTCAAATTCAAAGGGTGAACATGAAATGGATTTTGGCTTGATTTTTTTGAATTGCGTTTTGGTTAAGTGATTGAAGTTTGTATTTTTATTTGGATTCATTATTGAAGGATTGATTGAATCATGAAGGAAAATCAAGATTTTGGCTTGATTTGAAGTTGATTTGGCTAAGTTCAAGTATTTGACTTGAAAGGCTTAGTTAGATTTTGAATGAGTTTGAGTTTGATTTTTTGGAGTTGGTTTTATTGATTTGAATTATATTTCACTTATATTTGTGAATATAAATGAGAATATAAATGGGTTATGAGAAAATTTCATGAATTTGGAGTGATTTGATCATGATCTAGGCTAAGTCCTTAAGAGGAAATTTAAAGGACTTAGGAAATATTTGGAATTTTGGATTTAATTTTTGATTTTAGTTTGATTGATTTGAATTTATATTTCATTTATATATGTGAATATAAATGAGAATATAAATGTATTATGAGAAATTTCAAGGATTTGAAGTGATTTGAAGATGATTTTGGCTAAGTCCTTAAGAGGGAAATTAAGGACTTAAGAATTATTTGAAATTTTGGAATTTCAATCATGGGTTTCAATCATGTGTTTCAATCATGTGGCATTGATTTGAGTTTGGAGAAATCAATTAGCTAGAATTGATTTAGGTTTAATGTTTATTTGGAGTTTGACTTGAAGAAAGGAAGTAAGAGAAGTGGCCCAAAGCTAGGTAGGCAAATTTTCTAACACCCCTAAGGCATGACCTACTCCTATGGCTAACTCTCCTAAGTCTCTAGGGTTAGGTTGAGTGTCCACCTAATCACTATATGTGTCTTAAGACTAAGGAACTCTTAAAGTCTAAGAGAAGTCCTATGTCTAAGATGGAGGGGTTGAGAGCTCATCCTAAAAATGAGGTCAACAACTTTCTGCTTTGACGAACTTGATGAGGAGATTGGCTTTGATCTGTGCTTTGAGCTTGATCAGATCATTTGAGAATAGATTGAGATATCACCTTGCAGGCAATATATAAATTGATTTGAGGTAGCCTTTAATTGAGAGTTTTCTTAGATTATCTTGATCTATCGATCAAGTTGAAAGATCTCTTGGATCTGGCTTATAATCACTAAGTCGGATCTAGTTTGAGATTGAGATTATCATTGGACCGAGAGGGGCTCTTTCACTAGCATTTTCTTATGGCTTGTTGAGTGAGGAGAGTGTTAGCAACTTAGCCACATTTGGGTTTGTTGAGTTCAACCTTTAGAACCTACTCGAGTCTTTGACTTAAGCTAGAGTGGGTTGGTTTTTTGTCATCGACGAATGGGGCTCTTTCAGCCCTTTGCTTGGCTTGTTGAATGAGGAGAGTGTCAGCAACTTGGCCACATTTGTAGGCTTGTTGGGTTTGTCCTTTAGAACCCATCCTGTCCTAGACTTTAGGATGTAGAGGTTGATGTCTCTCAACTTAATTGAAGCTTTCAAAATCAGGAGTTCTTTTGACTTGATCTCCGACATTTGACGAATCTAAGAGAAAATTTTTCTTGACATTTATGGTTATCTTTTCATGTGTAGAAATAGATTTTTTTGTTCTTGTAAGAACCTACAACTTAACAATGACGATTATAGGTATATTCAGTGATTTCGGCATAAAGCTCGATGTCAACCTGAATCAGAATATATTTGAGGATCTAGTCTTATAACATGGTGTCAACTCAAATAAACTTAATATAAACTAAAAAGTTTCCCTGTCTTGCAGGGGGAATTCTAAAGCACATTTAGAAGAACTTTCAAGATGAAAATACAAAAATACATCAATATTTGGATTGATATGCTCTTAAGGGGGTTTTAACATGTAACATTGCTTTCATCTAGCGTGAGTATATTTATTTAGGGATCTTGGCATGAAGCATGATGTCGACCTAAATAGATATACTAAAAAAATGCTCCTTATCTTATAGGGGGAATTCTATTGTACTTCAAGAGTGTATTTTTCATGTATAATACTTTTTCAGGTATCGACCATTAATTGGCGGCATTGGCCTTTCACCCTTTAGATCAATGAGTTGGTATATTCCTCCTTGGTATACTTTCTCAATGACAAAAGGACCCTCTTAATTAGACTTAAATTTTCCACCAAATTTTCACTTAGGAATAATTGATCTTCTCAGTGCTAGAACAAATTCCCCTTTGTGGAATGTTCAAGGTCACACCGTATGGTCAAAATCCCTAGACATCTTTGCTCGATAAACCTCTAGATTTTGATGAGCTTGCGTCCTAACTTCATCATCGTTCCTCCATTCTCGATGAGCATTTTGATCTTAGATTGTATTGGATGGATATTCAAAGTGAAGAAACTCAACTTCAAGCAAGAACCGCCAGTTCAAATACCAATGAATAAGGAGTGGCTTTAGTCGGCATCTTGTAGGTAGTATGCCCATAGTGCCTCTATTAGCTTAGTATGCCATTCTCTCTTATTTTTAGTAAATATTGTCTTGATTTGACCAATATCTTATTAAAGACCTCTGCCAAACCATTTGCTCTTGGATTGTATATTGAAGAGTATCGCCAATCAATTTTATGTTGATCAATGAATCTATAAATCTTTGCACTTTTGAAAGCTATGCCATTATCAAAAATTATTCGGTGTGGCACTCCAAATCTATAGACCACATTATGCATGATGAAGTTGATCACTCAATTAGCAGTAACTTCTTTAAATGGGGTAGCCTCAGCCTAGTTAGAGAAATAGTCGGTTGCTGGATGAAGCGATGTCAACCCAAGGTGGATCAATTGGTCCGTTACCGTACCCCAACATTCGAATGGCCAAGATGTTATTTTGGGTGTAGTGGATTTGGAGGTTGATGGATTATATTCCCATGTACTTGACATTCATGACACTTCTTAGCATGATTGATATATTCTCTCACCATAGATGGCCAATAATAGCCCATCCTTTTGATCCCGCCATCTTGGGACTGATGTGCCACGAGTCCTTCATGAACTTCACCATCACTTTGGTAGCTTCATCGTAGTATAGTACATTTTTGTTCAAAGGATCTACGGTATAGAGTGTTGTTGATGAAAGCATAGTGCAACATTATCTTCTCAATTTGAGCTGCCAGTGATTTTTTATTTGGTAACTGACCTTCTTTAAAGTAGTCGATGAAGGGTTGCCTCTAGTCATGTGACTCTTCTACTATAATGGCTTCACACTGCTTTTATGAAACAACATCACTCTTAGCTCCGGTATAACTCCTATTGATTTTGGGAGTATGGGGAACAACGCATCATGTTGGGTCAAATTTGATAATCCCTCTACCTGCGGGGATTGATACTTTGCTGACTCTAAAACTCATCGAGTAAATATGTCGATCATGATATAATCACCATTCATACTTGACATCTCTTTAGTTAATTTTGCTAAGCAAATAGATTTACTATTCTCGGATCGAGAGACTCGAGTTAGTGTGACATTTGGTATCTGCTTTATAAGCTCAAGAAATCATTTGTGATAGAAGGCTAACTCAAGCTTGTTGATTCTATGGATGCCAAGAACTTGATTTATAATAAGCTGAGAATCACTAAAAATATACAAGTTTTGAATGCCCATGAAAATAGCTTCTTCAAGACCTGCCACTAATGCTTCATACTCAGCTTCATTATTAGTTCTTGGCTTAGTCAACCAGTATGATCGTCTCATTATCCCTCCTTCTGGTGTTATAAAGATGATGATGATTCTCGCTCTTGCCAAAATTTAGAGGTTGGACTTGTTTGATCAATGAGGCTCCATCAAAGTATATTTCCCAAATTAGTGATTTTTTTTCTTTCATGAATGAGCATAACATGCTCATCAGGATAATCATCATTAAGGGAAGAGTCCACGAGATGTGATGTCCAACAAGAAAATCTGCTAAGACTTGTCCCTTTACTACATTTTGTGGAACGTATGTGATATCAAATTATAAAAGTAATATACCATCTTACCAAGTGACTTGTCAATGCTGGTCTTGTCATCAAGTACTTCAGCGGATCGATCCTTGAGATGAGGGTAATCTTGTGAGATAACATATAGTGACAGAGCTTTTAGACTGCAAAGATCAATGCCAAATAGTGCTTCTCTATCATAGAGTATTTCATTTCTGCTCCTATTAATCTTCGACTGATATAATAAAGAGCATTCTCTTTGATTTCTTCATTGTGTTACACTAATAATGCTCCAAGGGACTCTTCTAATGTAGTGTATAGACCGAGAGGCTTCAAGTAGCATAAAGGTGGATTTAATAGGCTTTTAATGCTATTGAAGGCTTCTTGAGACTCCTTGTCCCACTTGAATGGAGCATCCTTCTTCATCAGGCTTGCAAATGGTTGACAGCATCCTGATAGGTTTGATATAAAATGATGGATGAATGTCAGCTATTTTTATAAAGAATGAAGCTAATGCAAACCCTTTGGCGGAGGCATCTCTACAATAGCCTTGATTTTAGCAGGATCAATTTCAATTCTTCTATGATGTACAATGTACCCTAAGAATTTTCCAGAAGATACCTCGAATGCACATTTTAGAAGATTCATCTTGAGATCATATTTTCTGAGTCTCTCCAATACAATTCTCAAGTCTTCAAAGTGGTTTTCATGGTTTAAGCTCTTCTCCACCAAATCGTCAACATAACATTCTACCTTCTGGTGGATCAGCTCATCAAAAATACGTGTCAAGTCTCTTTAGTATGTAGCTCTAGTATTTTTCAAACCAAAGGGCATGTGGTAGCAATAGATGCCAATATGTGTATAAAGATGTATGTCTTTCATCTTGATGTGTTTGTTGTCCACTAGTTGTTTGATATTGATAAAGCAATATTTGATATTAAACTTTCTATGGATGAAAGTTCACTTTTAATTTCTTTGAGTTCATCCATCATCTTCAAGTTCTTCGTGCAAAGCAACTTCTACTTCTTCATTTTTGAGAAAATTTCATGGAGATCATCTTCTTCGTCATTAATTTTGACCTCTATTATATATTATAATAAGCTCTATTTTGATAAGATTTGTGGATGAACCTGACCTTTAGTGATAAACTTATCACTTCTTCATGCTTGAGGACTTCTTTGGCTCCACATCTTGTTAAAGATTTGAGTTTTATATTTAGTAGTTCCAATTTGAATTACCAGCTTATGCATCATTCATTGCAATTTCTCTGGATAATATATTGGTATTATTGTAGGCACTATCTCATCAAAATTTTCCTGTTGAGCAGGCTGACCAAAATTGTGAGGTTGAGACTCTTCAAATTTATAAAATAGAGTTCCTATTCTGCCATTCTCGCTCAACGGTGGCACATAGAATGTTATCAACTCTTCAATGTTATGAACCTCCAGTGGAGTAATTTCTTTGAAGTATTGTTGAGGAATGGGTATAATTTTGAAGGAGTCCTCTGATTCTGCCAAGTGAGCTATCCTTCTTGATGTGACCCTCTGAACTCTACTTTCATAAATAGATTCAAAGTCATAGTCTTAATTAGAATAACTTATTTCATAATTTGCCTTTCTTGAAAGTTTAAAAGTTCTCTTGGGTTTAATAGGAATATCTTCTTCTTCTTCTTGTGTGTCACTTCCCAAATGAGAACCGATCTTCTTGACTTAAAAGTCAAGTGCTTTAGGAGAGTTGTTTCCTTCTTTCTTCCTCTTTTCTTCGCCTTTTACTTTTGTGAAATTTATTTTAGTTCGAAGTGGATGCTACCACTTCAAGAGGCTCTATTGGCTTAGCTCTTTGAGGATGAAGTACTTTGCATCTTCATAAATCTTTGCTTCATTAATGGAGAATGGTTGTAGGTTACCAAAAATTTTGAATTCTTCTCCATCTTTCAGATACTTCATACATTGATGCATAGTTGATTGGACCATGCCATACTCATGCAGCTACGGCCAACCCAAAAGAGCTCTAAATGATGTGTCAGTATTGATTACATGAAATTTGGCTTATGTATATAAATCTCAAAACTCGAGCAGGAGAATAAAAGAACCCAGAGTTTTCTGTCCTTTTTCATTGAAACCATGAACCATCAACTTAACTCTCTCAAGATGTTGGATATCAAGTAATAATCCTCTTAATACTTTTAGACTTATAAGATTGATAGAAGAACCTGGATCAATCAATATTCAGCTGATCGAGATGACATCATTCTCTATAGTAAAATATAGAGGATAGTTGTGATCTACCGTTCCCAACATAAGATCTTCTTGAGTTTGCAATGCTTCAGTCATGCATTTTTTAGCAAAGTAAGTTTCATAACTTTTCTGATCTTTGAGAGCTTGTATCAAAGTTTCTCGGAGGTCTTTTGACATTAAGAGAGCCTCATACCCACTCAGTTGTGCAGGGATCTTTCTCAGATGTGATAGAATATTATAATCTATCATCTCGCTTGATTTAGGCTTTATTCTAGGATTTTTGGGAATGATATCTTGGTTGACTTCAATTTTTTTCCTTATTCTTTATTTGTATTTCCCTACTTTGATGAAGGTGGTAAGACTTTACCACTTCTTAACTGAACTTGAATTACATTATCTTGCTCAGATTCTTCTAAAGAGGTGGTTTCTTCAAATTTCCTTCTTGTTCTAGAGGATTGGCCAAATGGGCTAGACTCATTTTTTAACTTTGTACATTTCATGCATGATGATATTGATGAGTCTGACTCTTCTCCATCGGGAAAACTTAGATTTTCATTTGAATTGTTATCATCTTGTTGAGTCATTAAACAAAATTCAGATGTTAACTCCTCAGGCTCTTCTTGCTTTCCTGACAAGAATTGTGATGGGTTGGTCGAGTCTGTCTAACTACCCTTGTCATTTTAGAGTAACTAATGTTGAAGAACATCTGATATCACATAAATGATTTGGCATGTCTCTACTGGACAAGATTCACCATTATCTTCTTCATCGATTCATTAATGCAAAGTTTAAGCATAAAGTCTGCAAGCCTAAATGGTTGTCTTGCTAGCTGGTAATACTCTTCTAAATTATTAATGATCTTTTGAGTTATAGTTCTCTTCTTGATCTTCTTTTTCTTAGCTGGCTTCTTTGATTTATGAGGCCTGTGTTTAGTAGATTGCTCCTCATGCTATGATGAAGTAGCCTTATCGGGATGCCGCTGAGAAGCCCAAATACTTGGTTTAGGCATCTCTCTTAAGTCCAATATTGGTTCAAGTGGTGAATTCTACTTAACACTAGCCTTTCACCGCTTCCGATTTTCACGGTCTTTTTGGAGACAACTGTTTCCCATTCTTCAGTCTGAACTAATTTCTTCTTCTTTTTATCTTTGATGGATCATAAGGAAAATCATCCTTGTAGACTCCCTTTAGGGTTGACTAGAACACTATCGAATAGTGTAAATTCACCTCGATACTTCTATCTAATCCTTGAAGACATAACAATCTTCAATAAGAAGGTCGATCATCTGATGATAGGACGTAATTTGGATTCAACTTGATTCGTGCATTTTAATTTCTAGTAATTGTATAACTTTGACTACTGTGTAAAATAATTTAGCCACACTATCTCTTCTAAAGGAATAATCTTTGTTCATCTTTTCCTTAAGAGATGGTTGCATTCGCTCATCATCTCTAGTTGTTTGTTTTGGATGCTCCCTACCACTTGGAAAAGTCCAAGGTTTATCATTGCCTCCTAATACCAATTTTGGCTATGGATTAGAATAGACATGCTTCTTTCCCTTATCATCATTGTATATTGGCTATTTTCCTTTATCCATATTATATATCACCCGCTTTTCACCATTTGAGCTATAGGAAGCAGCATGAATTTCATTTTTTTCTCTAGTTTGAAGGTTTTTTCTCTTTACTTTATCTACATAGACTTTAGACTTAGGGCGATTCAGCTTTTCAATTATAGCCACCCTATCGAGCAAGTCCTGGAATATTCTAATCGATGTCATACATAGAAATGGTGTCATTTTATCATCCATATTGCCCATTAGCAATTGGATCACATGTTCTTCTTCCAATTTTTGCTCGTATTTCATACTCAAGTTACGTCAATGACTCATGAATTTTGTCACTGACTCATCTTTTCTCTATTTTAGCAAGGCAAGGTCAACGACAGATTTTCTCGCCTAATCGGGCAAACCTCTTCAAAAATATCATCTCTAACTAAGCAAAGATTTTAACTAAATCATTCAACAATTCTGCGTACCATTCAAAGTGGCTAAGGTTAGGCTGCTGACTAATTAACAAAAAAGTAGAGCATCGTTCCCTCCTGTGTTACCATAAGTAGCCTTATATTGGGCTAGATGTTGCTTTGGATTACCAAGCCCACTGAAAGTATTAAATTTTGACACTGAGTAACCTTTTGGATATGTCACTTGATCATATTCAGTTGGGTAAGGGCGACCCTTACTCACCAACTTTTCAATCTGCTCTAAGGCTATGACTGCCTTTATCATTTTATTGATTATTATTTCTAGCCGAGCAGCTGTTATCACTCCAGGTGTGCTAGCTAGATTTTGAATTATTGGCTGAAGAGGTAGTTGGTTAACTTCATTCCTAGCTTCATGTGTAGCATGCATTATAGGAGCTTAAGGTACCAAAGTGACTTGTGGTATAGAAGTTGTATTATTAGCTACATGTTGATTAGTAGACAAAATAAGTGTTCCACTTGATATGATATTTTTCTGCAACATCTCCATCATGATATTCATTTGTACCATCATATCATTCATCTTGGTACCAAGCTATGCAAACTCCTTGTCTTTGACCTCCATTTGACGCTGCATTTCTCTTTGCTCTCTAGTTAGCGCCATGGAATCAACAAGTATAGGTTCTTCTTCTTCCTCTATTCATTATTATTGTTTTGCTCCTTACTCATCCGGGGAAGAACTTGTCACATTCTCCTTGTGCATTTGTAGGGGTGGCTATTGATAGGGCTGAATGATGACACTGATTATAAAAGTGTGTACCAAGCTGATCATTTCCTAGTTCAACCATATAAACAACTTCAATGCCCATGATCTCTTTTCCATTCTGGTCTTTTCTTCTTCTTCTTCTTCTTCTTCTTTAGCAGAGAATGAAGATCCATCTTCTATTTTTGTGAAGACTCTTCTTCATAAATGTCGAATTCAGGTTCAGGTTCCCTGGATTCATGTTGTTGCTGATGGTACTGAGTGGAAAATTTATCTATATCTCTAACAATATAAATGACTTCTACTTTCATAGTGTCCTCTTCATCACCTTCTTTTGCACTTGAATTTCTGATCAATGTTTCTAGTGGATCTTTAGTTCAATGTGTGGAACAAACACTTCTTCTATTAAAGGATCGATCAAGTCAACTTCCTCTTGTGTGAATTTGATCTGGATCTGATATCCTGAGGAATCTCCGTGGTGTACCATCATGACTCTCATCAATGATATCCCTTCTTTTGGGTATCCACTTCTGATGAGTTATTTTTGAGGCAAATTTTTGAGTATATGTGTTAGATGTCACATCTCTTCCATTTTTTAGGATTTCATTACGGGGCCTTGGCCTCCATATCCTCTTATCCTTTCATCAAGATCTTTCAGCAGCGGATTCTTGGACATGCAGTCCAAGTGTCACACTTTGATGCTCACCACGTGAAGCATACTTGTCTCGATAACTAGTTACCATAAGCGATGGAAACCTCTTTGGTGGAGCTTTAGTATTCTCAATCACCACATGCTTATGAAATCTTCTTTTCATTAAGCCTATGTCCTTGGCTAATTTAAGAACTTTGTGTATTCTAGCAAATAATGTTTCAGGCTGCCTCCTCTATGATGGCAGGGCTTGACGTTGTTGGTTCTATAAGAATTACTTTACTTCACCAACAGAGCTATTCCTTTTTACCCACTTTAGGTTGTCAAAGTTATTATGGGTATGAATACTCACTTCTGGAGATAATATCGCTTATTCACTAGGTCATTTCAAGGGAATCTGCTAAGCTCTCAGTTCAACATTTATTCTTGTTCTCTGCCTTCTAGTTAATTTGCTTCCTGATGAGGAAGCTTCATGATCATGCTTTCCCGGTACAAAAGGTTCAATCGGCGTACCACAACACATTAAAATTTTTGCCCACTTCTTTTTTCATCATGGGGCTTGACCCTAGCCTTTTAAAATTGAAGTTCTCTATCGGGGGAACTCATTAATAGTGGTTGGTCTGAACCGATTATCAAAACTAGTAGGTGCTTGAATCGGAGGCCTTCCAAAGATGGCCTCAGAATGTACCATGGGTTGCTACTTCAGGAGTTCCAGCTACAATAGCCACAAAACTCAAGTTACCAAATGGAATTGTAGCTCCAACATCTCCTATGTTGATGATGGCATTGGCTAGGCAGATGTTCGTACCACGCCTTAGCTGAACAGTGAAAGGAGTGCTTTGTAGATCCACTCTACAAAAGTGAAAGATGGGGATTAGTAATTATTAATTATTATTTCACCCCATACTTTCAAGATGCAGAGGTACTACAGAATAAATAATAGTGTAATAAAGATATACTCTACAGAATGATTCATTCTACATAGAGCCTCATATTGAATTTATTACACACATAAGTCACCATTTTTTATTTTGAATTTTCAAAAAATTTCATTGCTACTATAGCACATATATGACTAGCCAAAGATGGAAAGAGAATCCTCTCCCTAGTGGAGTCGCCAGAAATCTATGGGCTCCAAAATTTGCCACCCTCTCGATAAATTGATGTAGAGTGGTTTAAGTGTCAGTGTAATTTTCAGAAGGCAGATGACATAGTAGATAAGACACTACCCAGAGATTTCATCCTCATTTGGTGAGAACTTTAGATCTTATTCCAGGTTTCCTATAGGCGCAAGCCCCTATAGTTAAATACCTCTCCCAATAAGTGAGAGATAACTTTCGATTAAAGCTAGTCATCAGGTTGCTTAATGCATAGTGTACAGTAGCAGCATGTGGAGTTTAAGATTTATTTTATGAAATTCATTATTTTAGCTTAAACCGGATGGTTGGGGAAATGATGACGTGCCCGATCTAGATCCCATGGTTCCATCATCCCGAGCCATCATGGTCCCTACTCTACTAGGTCAGAGGAGGTAGTCGACCTAACCTGACCGAAGGATCCTTTTCAACAACACATAGGTTACATCATCCAAGAAATCCTTGACCTGGGGTGGTGTTTATCTAAGGAGACAGGCTTAAGTTTATATTAGCTAATAGAAGGTAGTTTGACCTGTCAAGTATACCCTATGATTCATAACTCAAAGGGTAGAGCTATTGGGAACATACAGGCTATGGTCGTGATCATAATATAATGGAGCTGACTGGACAAACCACTCGATCAGATGACTCTGGTTATAACCGCTTCATCAGTGGAGCCTACTAGCCAAGCCACTTAATTAGAGGACACGGGCCACAACCTTACTGGCATGAGATTGGTTGAGAGTGAACATAATAGAATACTTGATTTGACATTGGCTCCCTTGTGAGCTAGAATTTCTTAATTTGTCACCTTTGATAAATAAGGAAGGTGGATAGAAGTTTATTTTAAGCTTTTAATTATAGAGTTTCATTTGAGCAGTTTTTTAGAGATTGATAATTAATTTGAGTTAATTTGATTAATTTCAATATGTTTAAGAGCTTTAGATCCTATTAACTCCATTCAACTGCTAATAGAGGATTAGATCTACTATCACTATAATTAGTTTCTATATTTTATTGATCTAAAATTTTTATAATATATTTTAAGTTTTGTTAACTGGACCTAGTCCAAGACTAAACTAGAAGCAACCCATGCAACATCCTCAACACTTGAATTTAAGCATTTGACATTGGACCCATGCGATGTATTTAATAATTCATATAATTTTATGTTTGAATTATGAGATTAATTTTGTATTTATTTGATCTCAACTTAGCTCAGACCTTTTCATTAAAATTTACACTTTAAATCTCTATGTCCAGAACATGCAGGTGTTTATAGCTAATTTCACCTAATTGGTGATTACGCTGATTTTGAAAATCATAATTTAGAAATAAAATTCCTTAATTTTTTGTATTGAAGGAAAGCTCCTTCATTCATGCATCATTTAGTCTAGTGTCATCTTCTGTCTGCTTGTACTAAAAATTACAGATCCAGTGGCATTACGTATTTTGAAGCTATAGATTCAAAAGATAGTTTAATTTGTTATTTTAAAAGAAGATCTACCCCTGAGAGTTACTTTTGTGAATCAATAGAGTATAATATTGAAGTTGATTTCTCCTCTTTTTGAATGTCCCTCATGTGACTTGTTTCTTATTTTCATAGATAAAATTATGGGTTTTTGTATTTTTTTTATGAAACATCCCTAGATATTTCAAAGTAGATTGACCTATACTATAAAATTGATATATTTTCTCTTTCAATTCAACTTTCAAATCCATAGTATCCGTCCATGCAAATGCTTGCTTTTAATTAGGTATTAAAGCTAAAACTTTGAATATCAAAATTTTAAGTTCTTGCATTGAAGTTAATTATATGATGCACATAGAGACTTATTCAAACTCTCCTACATTCATTTTCCCCCTCTCTTTTTTGAAAATGGTTCCTTCATTACCCCCTCTAATTTCTATAAATAAGACCAAGAGGGGTTTTATATTCCACTCCATTTATTTGAAGAGTTGAGTATTTGAAAGATAATGGTTAAAAAATTTTAGGCTTTCAACTCTGCTTAGATAAATTCTTGTTACCACAAGTAGCCTTAAATTGGGCCAAATGTTGCTTTGGATTACCAAGCCCGCTGAAAGTATTAAATTTTGGCATTGAGTAACCTTTCGAGTACGACACTTGGTCATATTCAGCTATGTAAGGGCGACATTACTCACTAGCTTTTCAGCCTGTTCTGAGTCTATGATTGCCTTTATCTTTTCATTGATTATTATTTCTAGTTGAGTAGCTGTTACCATTCCAGGTGTGCTAGCCATATTTTGAATTATCAGCTGGAGAGTTAGTGGGTTAACTTCGTTCCTCTCTTCATGTGCAACATGTATTGCAATAGCTTGAGGTACCATAGTGGCTGATGATATAGAAGTTGTATTATTAGCTGCCTGTTGATTAGCAGACAAAATAAGTGCACTTGATGTGATATTCTTCTACAATATCTCCATCATGATGTTTATTTGTACCATCATATCATTCATTTTGGTACCAAGTTGTCCAATATCCTTTTCTTTGACCTCCATTTGGCACTGCATTTCTCTTTGCTCTCTAGCTAGCGCCATGGCATCAATCAGTACAGGCACTTCTTCTTCTTCTTCTTCTTTTTATTACTATTCTACTCTTTGCTCATTTTTAGGGGAGGAACTTGATTGTCCTTCTCCTTGTGCATTTGCAGAGATAGCTATTATTGGCGCTGTATGACGATACTGATTATAAAAGCGTGTACCGGGCTGATCATTTTCTGGTTTAACCATATAGACAGCTTTGACACCCATGATATCTTTCTCATTTTGGCCTTCTTCTTCATCTTCAATAAAGATTGAAGATCCATCCTTTATTTTCTTTTGTAAAGACTCTTCTTCATAAATGTCAAAATCAGGATCGGGTTCCCTGAGTTCGTGTTGGTGCTGATGGTGCTGAGCGTAGAGTTCATCTATATTTCTGACCATATGGACAACTTCTACTTCCATAGAATCCTCTTCATTATTTTCATCCTGCACATGAATTTTTGATCGATGTTTTCAGCAGATCTCTAGTTCAATGTACGGAACAAGTACTTCTTCTATTAAAGGACTGCGATCAAAGTCAACCTTCTTTTGTGGGGTGAACTTGATCGATGATGGGATCCCCTAAAAGATTCTCCAGGGTGTCAACCATCATATCTTTCATCACCGATATCCTTTCTTTTGGGTATCCACCGATGAGTTGACTTTGAGGTGGATTTCTGAGTATATGTATCAGATGTCACACCTCTTCTATTACTCAAAGTTTCATTACCGGTCCTTGGCCTCCATATTTGGTTATCCTTTTGCCGGGACCTTTCAGTAACAGATTCTTGAACATGAGGTCCAAGTGTCATGCCCTGATGCTCACCATGCTGCATCGTGGCTATTACTACCAAAAGAGATAGCAACTTTCTTGGTGGAGCTTGATTTTCCATCACCATAGGCTTAAAATCTTCTTTTCATTAGGCCTCTGTCTTAGCTTTTTAGAACTTTATGTATATATGTATAGGCTCTCCTCTATGGTGGTGGAGCTTGACGTGGTTGGTTCTTCCAGAAGGACTACTTTATTTTGCCAGTAGAGCTATTCCTCTTTACCCACTTTAGATTATCAAAGTTATTATGGGTAGGAAAACTCACTTCTGGCGGCAGTATTGCTTGTTTTCTATGTCATTCAAAGGGGATCTGCTAAGCTCTTAGCTCAACATTTCTCCTTCTTCTCTATCTTCTGGTTAATTTGCTTCCTAATGAGGAAGCTTCATGATCATACTTTTCGGGTACAAAAGGTTCAACATGCAAAGAAACAGAGCATGAGAAATTAAAGACAGCTTGCCCCTTGATGATTCTTTTCATCACTGAGCTTTAGATTGACCTTTTTTAAAACTAAAGTTCTCTCGGGAGAACTCCTGTGATGGTTGGCTATTGAACCTGGTTGGCGATCTAGCAAGTAGGGAGTTTCAAGATTTGAGGCCTTCCAAAGATGGCCTATGATGAATGTACCACCGGTATTTGTAACAACAAAAGGAAATTTAAGATAAAAAATTGAATGGTAGCCCCGACATCACCTATATTGATGATGATGTTGGCTATGATGTTCGCACTCACTAGAAACGGTGAAAGGAGTGCTTTGTAGATCCATTTCTACAAAAGAGAAAGATAGGAATTAGTAATTAGCAATTATTATTTCACCCCAAACTTTCAAGATGTAGAGACACTATAGAATAAGATAATGGCATAATAAAGATATACTCTACGGAATGATTCATTCTACATAGAGCCTCATATTGAATTTATTACACACTTAAATCACCATTTTATTTTGAATTTTAAAAATTTTATTGTTACTATAGCAACATATATGACTACCAAAGATGGAAAGAGAATCTGTCCCTAATGGAGGCACCGTAAATCTATGGGTCTAGAATTCACCAATCAACCTAACAATATTTAAGAATTGAAGAGAGTGTGATTGAATATTAGTGTAATGTTTAAAAAGCAAATGAAATAGTATATAAGACACTACCCAGAGATTTTGCCCTTATTTTGTGAGGACTTTAGTTCTGGTTCTAGGGTTCCTATTGGTGTAAGCCCCTATAGTTAATTACCCCTCCTAATACATCAGAGAGAACTTTCAATAAAGGCTACATTAGATCGCTAATGATAGGATATGTAGCTTTTCAAAATTTAGATTATGAAATTCATCATTTCACTTAAACCAAAATTTGGGGAGTGATGATGTGCCCGACCTAGAGAACTCACCTTAAGTTAGATCTAACTTATTTGTCTTAGGTAGGATCAATTCAAAACATCCAAATTTAAAATCAACTAATCAAATCAACAATAATAATCATCAATCCAAGATATAATCAACAGTCAAACCTAAAGTCAACTCTAGTCAACCTAGAGTTGACTTAAGTGGGCCCACTTGGTCAAAACATCAACCCACTAAAATTTGACTAAATAAAATCACCAAAAATATTATAAAAATCAAATAATTATTTTTAATCATAATAACAAAGAAATTTGAGTTCATTAAGGCCTAGATTAAGTAAATTAAATTTCTTAAAGCAAAATGGCTTAAATAAGCGTTGAACTCAAATTTAAGAAAATCAAAATAACTTCGAACTAATTGTCCTAAATCATGAATGATAATAGGACATAACCTAACTCCCTATTGGGTGTGGAAAGGTCAAATGGGTCATTTGACCCATAAGAAAGTAGGTTTGACTCATCTTAACCCAATTTGGGTTAAGTGAGTTAAACAAAACATTAGAACATGAAAATTCAAAATTACCTTAACCAATGTATGTGCAAAGAAGATTAATCATCTTAAGCATCATTAATGAGCTAATTAACCTCCTTAATTAATAAAATTAAATAACAAAATGACAAAAAAAGAAATAGAAAAATGGAAAAAGAGAAGGAAAAAATTCCATTTTTCCTTCTCTTTATCCCCACCTCTTTAGCCTAGACACATGTAAGGGGAAGAGAGAGCATAAAAAGCCATGCATGGAAAAGGGTTATACACAATTCCTGAAGGAAAACTAAGCACACACACACCTTCACACCTCCAAACCGAAACGAAATGAAAGCTCCCCCTCCCTCTAAGTGCTCTCAACCATTGGGACCATCAAAACCAAAAATCTAAGCTAAAGCTTGGGCTAGAGATCAAACCACAAGGAATTAGCTCAATGCAACACTTTCCCTTGAAGAAACAAAGCTAGTGGAATTGATTTCAACATCTGAAATGCCCTAAACCAAGGTACACCCTTAATAACCCCCCTCTTTTATTTAAAGCTTTTGGCCTTGGTCATTTCCCTACAAAGCTTGTTCTCTAGTGAGATCAAGCCTTAAGGATTGAAAGAGGATCTTTCAGCGATCATGTAGCATTTTAAATCATCTGATTTGGTTACCTATATCGAAAGATATTAACCAAAAACCATGGATGGTCCACGGCTCTACCAGAGTTTGGGGGAGACAAAATCTAGACCGTCTGTTTCTTTTAAAAAGAAATGGACGGTTTGGATCTATGCTGTTATTTTGATTAAAATCCCTTTTAAGAATTATGGAATGATCCAGACATCCATCCGACCCACTAAAGATCGCCCATGATCAACCCACGCACGACATGCGTCCTGATCCTGCAGAACCGCAGGATCAACAGAGACTATTCGATCTCTGATCGGAAGGTCCAAGACTAATCATGCTCATTTTAGTAAAAGCGCATGGGACCCATTACTTAAAAATCATTAAACAATGGTTTAATTAATTAAAATAAATTCAAAAATTTAAAAAAATCATATAAAATCAAAGAAAAATTAGAAAAATACAAAAAAGTTTTATGGATTCCTCTTGATTAGAGGAATCCATAAAAATTAAAATCACCAATTTTTATTAGGTAATTAATTCTTAATTTGGGTTTAATTGAAAAACATTAAACCCTAATTACTCTTAAATTAATAATCCAATTAATTTAAAACTTTAGGAAAATGAAATTAAGCTTAAAATATACCTTAGATAAATTTTTTAGGATTTAATTCTCTAAATTCAAATCAAATTATAATTTTATGTGTATTAACCTTTAAATTAATTAAATTAATTACCCTTTAATAAAATAATTAGAAAACTCTAATCTAATAATCTTAAATCAATATAATGAACATTAGAATATTAAGTAAACCTAATTAAACTAATATGAACCTAATATATCACTAATTAACTTAATTTGATAATTAAAAGAATTAAATAATTCAATTAAATGACATGAACTTAATTAAATAATAATAAATCAACCGTTAACTAAAATTATGAATAAACCCTCATTAGAAAGGTATTTCAGTAAAGAATAAGCAAAAAATAAAATCTCTTAATGAATCTTAATAAATTAGGCTTAAGTTAGGTTTTAATGAAATAATTAAAACCTTAATTACACCCTAATTACATCTCTAATCAAGTTGAAACTTTATAAACATAAAATTGGCATGTAACCCCACTTTCCATTATTATCTCAAACCCAATTAGTCTATAAATTTGGATTGTTTCGACTAAGCATAAATCATGATAGAATTTATGATACAATTTTTGGGAAAATAAATGGAAATGTGGATCGAGTCTAGGGGCGGTTCCACAAAATTCTAACCTAGAAAGAAGAAGAAGATATTGAGATTAAGATAGGAAGAATTCCTAGTTTTGTATTAATTAATTATTACGATATTCGTAATATTCTATTAATTAATATGACTCTTTTCTTTATAATTATATTAATTAATAGTAATTCTTTTTTAGATTATAATACTTAGAAGTCATTTGAATTATTAGAATTAGAAAAAAATATTTATAAATTCCATTTTTAGTTAATAACTTTTTATTAATATAGTTAATATAGTATAGATATAGAATATAGATTTTTTTCTTTTTTTCTTTTCTTTGGTTCGATCAAAAAAGAAAATCAAGAGTTCTAAAGTGAAGTTGATCCAAAATGAAAAGGAGTTTCATGGCCAAGGGTAAAGATATTGGAATTATAGTTATTTTATAATGTACCTATTGTGTTTGAAAGGGTGTCAATAAAAAATTGTTGGGCATTTCTAGATATATTACTCAAAAGAATCGACACAATACACCCAATCGACTAGAATTTAGAAAATTTTGTCACTATTGTCAAATGTATACAATTCATGAGGAAATAAAGAAATAGATGTAACAGAATGCTTGTGTTATTTTTACAAGTAGTGGGAAGACTAAGAACTTTACATCTTAACATATATAATACAAACCAAATCCTATTTTGGTCGAATCTTAATTAAATGAATAAAAAAAGTATTCTATTTTATAGATTATTTTCTATAGATATATAGAAGGAATAAACAAACCATGGATAAATCCAAACAACCTTTTCGTAAATCCAAGCGATCTTTTCGTAGACGTTTACCCCCAATCGGATCGAGGGATTGAATCGATTATAGAAACATGAGTTTAATTAGTCGATTTCTTAGTGAACAAGGAAAAATATTATCTAGACGGACAAATAGGTTAACTTTGAAACAACAATGATTAATTACTATTGCTATAAAATAAGCTCGTATTTTATCTTTGTTACCTTTTCGTAATAATGAGAAACAATTGGAGAGAGTTGAGTCGATCCCTAGAACTACTGGTCCTAGAACCAAAAATAAATAGATAGACTCTTCAAAAGTCCAATCAGAACTCAAGCTCATATTAATATGAATTTTTTGCTAAAAAAACTAGAATCCAGATTTGATTCTTGTATTATAAACTCTAAAATTATAAAAAAAAGTAAAAATGGGGAAGAAATCTTTTTTTCTTGAAAGATGTTCGTTTATTCCTACTACTCAAATCTTCATTTCATTTTCTTTTATCTTCCTGGAGTCCATTCTCCGGGAAATCCTATTTCAATCATTCTTATTTCCTGTATAATAATTAAGATTCTTTTATTCCTTTATTTGATTTGTATTCTTTTTTTTATTTTTTATTTTTGATTAATGATTTTCTTTGAAATAATATCAAAAAAATTCTTATTTGATAGGGCTATTTGTGCAAGTATTTTACGATTCAAAAGCAATTGTCTCTTGTACAGATTGTGGATGAATAGGCTATAACTATAGAATAGCCTATCCTCACGAGTTACCGCATTTATCCGAGTGATCCACAAATGATGAAAATCTCTCTTTTTTCTACTCCTATTTCGATGAGAAGAAACCAAAGCTCTCATTCTTTGTTGAGTAGTTGTTCGAGTAAGTCTTGAATGAGCCCCTATAAAGGTTGATGCAAATAAATGAATCTTTTTTTGACGTCTCTGAGCTGTATATCCTCGTTTAACTCTGGTCATTGAATCAAATGAAATTTTCTTGAATAACTAATTGATTTCTCTTCTTTCAGTCATCCTTTTCCTTCGATTAATAACAAAACGGATTCTTCCGATATATAAAATATAAATTCCAATGGCTTTTGCGACTATGACCTTCCCGACCACAATTTTTTCTTTCTTCAAGGTATCTCACCTAGAAATAAGAAATTAAAATACTACTAAATATAAAAGAATAGTGGGTTTCCTCGTTTCTATGGTAACTTCTAAAACGGTGAGGTCCTCTCTATACACCGGAGCCTCTTCTTTCATTTCATCAATTTTATCGTGAACTTGTATAGTTCACACTCTTTGGCTCTACCCATTCATTTTTCAATTAGAATTCTTTTTTAATTCTAATTATAAAGTAATAGTCCTTTTCACAAAAAAGCTATCCATACAGTGACGCATTTTATTCTGAAAGTTGGCTAGGTAGCATAACCTTTTTCCTTTGCTTAATGGATAACTATTTACAATGGAGAATTCCTTCTCATCTCAAATGGAGTGATTGGATTTTCACCAATAGAAACCATAAATTCATAACATAATTAAGTAGATTATAGATCTTCATTTTTAGATACTAGTCAATTAAAAAGGCCGTCTTTCATATATCTATCCTAATTCATTGGTAGTGGTCGTTGATACTATAAAAACTTTTTTTTTTTCAAACTCATGATCTGAAACGACTCACACATACTTCTAGTACATGTTCCTCGAATGTTGAGGACATCCTCGAAAGCGAGAGATTTCATGACATTTCTTATTGGCTATCGTCTAATAAGTTGTTTAATGGTTGGCATGTGTCTATAGAATCTCATTCTAGATAGAATAGAGCGGGTTGGTTTAGATCGATCTTAACCTGATGGTTGATGATTATGAATGATTTCTATTCACACGAGAAATTCCAATTTTTAAAAGGAATTCGTATATTTATATGGAATCCCCAGTATTATCATTTTCGACCGCTACAAGATCAATGATGCCATGAGCTTGGGCTTGTTGCTGACATAAAAACATCCCTTTCCATATCTTTGGATATAAACCATAAAGGGTTGTCCGTTCTTTGTACCTAAACTATTGTAAGAGTTTCATGAAGCTTCAATAGTTCTTCTGCTTCCAGAATAAATTCCCCTGCTTGTGCCTCATAAAAAGAACTAGTAGGTTGGTGAATCATAACCCTGATGATATTGATATAACATCATGAATGGTTCTTCTATCTATATATTGCACAATTAGGTTAAAGTATTAAAGTAAGGGGGAATCAAAAGAACAATAAAAATAGAATTAAACAACCATACGGGCATCTTTTGTACATTGCATATGACTCTGCAATGGAATTTATCTTTTCGATAGCTATTCTATCGAAAAGAATAAATAGAACCTATCCGATCAAAATTGTTAAATGATCCATTTACCACCCTTCCTTTCATAGTAGTTAAAAAGATACTATGATGGTTCTGTTACTTTATATATTTATCTCGTCTGTGGTTTAGCAATCCCAAAGTTTTTTTGATAGGATCCAAGAAGGATCAAATGATTTTTTCCATTTTTTTTAACTCTTTTTCTCATAACATAAAAATAAGAAATAGACTTCTGGTGTGGAATAATGGTTTATGATGCTAAAATTGACTCTTGCATAAAATCAAATTGGGAATAACCCTTCTTTCATACTACTATCTCGATACAAAA
The DNA here is from genome assembly GCA_021442155.1 of Cymbidium sinense. Classification (NCBI taxonomy): domain Eukaryota; kingdom Viridiplantae; phylum Streptophyta; class Magnoliopsida; order Asparagales; family Orchidaceae; genus Cymbidium; species Cymbidium sinense. The sequence goes on from CM038232.1 coordinate 34,523,960, forward strand.
TCTCATGTTAGAAAAAAAAATAATAAAGGTTTGTTCATATCGAACTCAATTGCCATGCTATTATTACTTATTCTTTATTGATTCATATTTGATATAGCGAAGGCATAGTATTCTTCTTTTTTTCAAATAAAAAAACTCATTGGCTCCAAGCTTGAGGGAATGCTAGACGTTTGGTAATTTCTCCTCCGATCAGAATAAAAGATCCCATTGAAGTGGCTAATCCCATACATATTGTATGTACATCTGGTTACACAAATTGCATAGTATCATAAATGGCTATTCTTGGTATTACCCATCAGCCTGGAGAATTTATAAATACATAAAGATCCCTAGTATCATCTACAATGCTAAGATATATCATGAGACCAACAAGTTGATTCGAGATCTCGCTATCAACCTCTTGGCCAAAAAAAGTAATCTTTCTCGATGAAGTTAGTTGATTAGGGAAAATTGTATCCCTGAGGAACCGTACGTGCACCTTTGGATGCATACGGTTCTAAAGAATTGCGAAAAAAAATCAATGTGTCGATTCCAATCCTATTTCTTTTTTTAACATGAGTTTTTCTCTCCTTCCCCTTCCCTATATTCTATAATGTGGAAAATCAAAAAGAATTTTATGAACTTATTGAACTAACCTCTCATTGATGTATTGTTTCATCAAAATTCAAATAATGATGTCATTTTCTTGTTCCTGAATGGGCCCTTTCAATTCTTTTAGGTTCTTGTTCTACTCCAGGGGAAGATTTGCCTGAATTCCATTTGAGCATATAGGTCAAATGATTCCAGTACCATTTCTTTTTTTTCAATTTTTCATACCTTTCTCAATAATATTCGATGTATTCATCATACTACTCCATCGGTAGGCAGTTTAAGATTATCCCCATAAGTCTAATAGTAGTCTATGATACAAGTAGTTATCGTGTAATTCTTATATATTCTACAAAACAGATTCTCTTATAGTAAGTTATATTCTATTTCATTAATAATGAATTTAATAAATTATTAATAATTTAATGAAATTTTTTTATATTCTTTATTTTAGAATTATTACATTTACACTCCCATTCTATTACATTTACTCTTATCATTTACAATTCGGTATTCTTTGAATGGAGCTTGGATACTTTCTTTTATCAGTTCAAGTAAACCATCAATTATTTTAATTGATAAAATTGATCCCCAATAGGAATTATTGTGCTTCATGCTCCGAATTATTGATGGTTCAATAAATTAATATATATTTATTAGATTGGGTGAAACAGAGAATACTCGATCGAGGGAGATAACGGAGAAATACCATATGACCAATCTGTCTGACAAGTCGCACTATACGTCAACCCAAGCTGCATCTTCCTCTCCAGGACTCCGAAAAGGTACTTTTGGAACACCAAGGGGCATTAAGATAAAGAAAAAATGAAGTACTATATTTTACTTTAATATGGAAACGTAACAATGGTTTTATTGTCTTCATCATTGTCTCTTTCTTTTCTATTCTTATATTCTATTTTTATATATTTTAATCTTCTTTCTATTTAGAATCTTATTTAGATTCTATAAAATAGAACTTAATATTCTTATCTAGCTAGACTTATAGTATATATAAGTATATATATATATATATATATATATATAACTGGAAGGTTCATTGAGGAATACAAAATGAATAAAGAAGATTGTAACGAAGGGGATGGGATCAGGATCATTGTTCGAATGATTTTTGAATTCTAGAAAAGTATCTATGCATTTTTTCCCTAAAATCCTCCCATTGCGTATTGGTACTTATTGGGTATAGAATAAGATCTATTTTAATTTGTTCTTCTAAATAGAAAGAAATAGAAATAATTCTGTTTCAAATAAATATTAATTCTTTCCTATAAAAAATCTACCAAATAGGTGAAATACACGGTCTAGTCTTTTCCAATGCGATAAAGTTACATAATGTCTATTTATTTTTCAGAAAGGGGTATTTACATGGGTTTGCCTTGGTATCATGTTCATACCGTTGTATTGAATGATCCCGGTCGATTACTTTCTGTCCATATAATGCATACAGCTCTAGTTTCTGGTTGGGCCAGCTCGATGGCTCTATATGAATTAGCAATTTTTGATCCCTCTGACCCTGTTCTTGATCCAATGTGGAGACAAGGCATGTTCGTTATACCCTTCATGACTCGTTTAGGAATAACCAATTCGTGGGGGGTTGGAATATATCAGGAGGAACTATAATGAATTCAGGCATTTTGAGTTATGAAGGCGTGGCAGGAGCACATATTTTGTTTTCTAGCTTGTGCTTCTTGTCAGCTATCTGGCATTGGGTGTATTGGGACTTAGAAATATTATGTGATGGACCTACGGGAAAACCTTCTTTGGATTTGCCCAAGATCTTTGGAATTCATTTATTTATCTCAGGAGTTGCTTGCTTGGCTTTGGTGCATTTCATGTAACAGGATTATATGGTCCTGGTATATGGGTGTCTGATCCTTATGGACTAACGAGAAAGTACAATCTTTAAATCCAGCGTGTGGGGTGTGGAAGGTTTTGATCCTTTTGTTCCAGGGGAATAGCTTCTCATCATATTTCAGCAGGTACATTGGGCATATTAGTGGGTCTATTCCATCTTAGTGTCCATCCACCTCAACGTTTATACAAAGGATTATGCATGGGTAATATTGAAATTGTGCTTTCCAATAGTATTGTTGTTATTTTTTTTGCAGCTTTCGTAGTTGCTGGAACTATGTGGTATGGTTCAGAAACTACTCCAATCGAATTATTTGGTCCCACTCATTATCAGTGGGATCAGGGGTACTTCCAACAAGAAATACATCGAAGAGTTGGGGCTGGACTAGCCAAAAATTTGAGCTTAATGGAAACTTGGTCTAAAATTTTCTAAAAAATTAGCTTTTTATGATTACATTGGTAATAATCCGGTGAAAAGGGGATTATTTAGAGCAGGCTCAATGGATAATGGGGATGGAATAGCTGTTGGGTGGTTGGGGCACCCCATATTTAGAGATAAAGAAGGGCGTGAACTCTTTGTACATCGTATGTCTACCTTTTTTGAAACATTTTCGGTAGTTTAAGTTGATGGAGACAGAATTGTGAGGGCCGATGTTTCTTTTAGAAGGGAAGAATCCAAGTATAGTGTTGAACAAGTAGGGGTAACTGTTGAATTCTATGGTGGAGAACTCAATGGAGTCATTTATAGTGATCCTGATACTGTGAAAAAATATGCTAGACGTGTCCAATTAGGTGAGATTTTTGAATTAGACCGAGCTACTTTGAAATCTGATGGTGTTTTTCATAGTAGTCCAAGGGGTTGGTTCACTTTTAAGCATGCTACGTTTGCTTTGCTTTTCTTTTTCGGACACATTTGGCACGATGTTAGAACCTTTTTCATAGATGTTTTTGCTAGTATTGATCCAGATTTGGATGCTCAAGTGGAATTTGGAGCATTCCAAATACTTGGAGATCCAACTACAAGGAGATAAGTAGTTTGATTCAAAATTCCTTTTCCATCTTTTGCCTCTATTTTTTCTTTTATTCTAGTATTTAGATATTTCATTATATTTCATATAGTTATCTTTTTTTTCTATATTTTTATGTATAAATACAATATAATCGAATAGTAATAAGATATGAATGACTATATTTATATATATATACTATATATATAGAAATAGTTAATAATAGTTAGATTGTAATAGTTAGTAATAGTAAATTGTAAATCTTAAATTCAAATTTCTTTAGTAAATAATCCAAAATGAATAGGTGTGGAAGCTATAATTGTAAACCACGATCAAATTTATGGAAGCATTGGTTTATATATTCCTCTTAGTTTCGACTTTAGGGAAAATTTTTTTTGCTATATATTTTTGAGAACCACTTAAAGTTCCAACTAAAAAAATGAAATGATTTTTCATTATTTCCATTGAAGTAATGAGCCCCCATATTAATATTGGAGCTCATTACTTCAACTAGTCCCCATGTTCTTCGATGGGATATCTTAATTTTTGAGAGGGTTTCTTAGAAGCATTATATAAGGCATACCCAGTAAAGCTTATAAGTAAACCGGATATGGAGATGCCAACTAGGGTGGCTGTTTCCATTTTTTGATAATTTCAAAATCACAAAGGATCATGATAATGTTGTTTATTTACAACTACAACAGAATGGTATATAAAGTCAATAGATTTAAACCCATGATGAAAGAGGACTTATGGCTACAAAAACTATTGAGAGTAGTTTTAGATCTGGGCCAAGAATAACTGGCATAAGGAGTTTATTAAACCCATTGAATTCAGAATATGGAAAAGTAGCTCCAGAGTGGGGGACTACACCACATATGGGAGTTGCAATGGTTCTATTTGCAATATTTCTATCTATTATTTTAAAAATTTATAATTCATCTACTTTACTGGATGGAATTTCAATTAATTAGTTCATAAAAACTAGTAAGTCTTAGCAAAAAGATTATTTTACCTATACTTACTTAATGCTTAAGATACTTAATACTTCAACTTAAGATTACCTAAGACTTGGATTTATAGACCATTCTGGTAGTTCGATCATGAAATTTATTTATTTATATATTTCATTTTCAGAATATGAGCATGTGGTTTGTTATAATTGATCCTATTGATAATACAGAGAATGGACCTGTCATCTCTATCAAGATGATTCTACCTCATCAGGTATTTATTCTAGTCTTTGGAGCATGGACTATATGGAATAGATCAAGAAAACAAATATTTGAACTATGATTCATACCTATTATTCAGACCTCATGAATGAATTAAAAAAATGGAAATAGGGAAATAGGTCTTTTCTAAATCAAATAATTTTTCTTTCATTCCAGAAACCTCTTTCTCTAGATTTTGTTGAGTTATTACATTCATTAAAGAAGTGATGATCAAATGGTTTTTACTTAGAAATCCTTTGAGTTTAGCTTTGGTTTTCTTAAATCATCATGGTTCTAGTATGAATCTGAGGTTTCAATTGATTCATAGGGTCTCAACAAGAGAATTCCCATCAAAAAAAAAAAAAAAAAGATAGGGAAGAGAAGACTCAAGAGGCTTGTCATGATTAACATAAAGAAAGATAGATGAGCCAACTTGGTATTGTATTTCTTGGCATTATCATCACAAAGAAGTGATTCTGAATTTTTCTTACTTCGTATCTTTGGGTCAAATCAAGTCAAGTGGCTAATACACAAGGAGTTTGAACTCTCTATTCCATATCCATTGAAACCAATATTTGTGTGTTTCAGCTTGAGCCGTACAAGATGAAATTTTCATATACGACTCTAACAGGGGGAGTCTTTCTTGGTTTACCTATCTCAATATAGTATATGATTGGTTTGAGGAACGTCTTGAGATTCAAGCAATTATAGATGATATAATTAGTAAATATGTTCCTCCTCATGTCAATATATTTTATTATTTAGGGGGGATTATGCTGACTTGTTTTTTAGTACAAGTAGCTACGGTTTTGGTATGACCTTTTACTATCGTCCAACTGTTACAGAGGCTTTTTCCTCTATTCAATACATAATGACTGAGGCCAACTTTGGTTGGTTAATTTGATCAATTTATCGATGGTCAGCAAGTATGATGGTTCTAATGATGATCTTGCACATATTTCATGTGTATCTTACGAGGGGTTTTAAAAACCCCTTAAATTAACTTGAGTTATAGAGGTAGTTCTAGCTGTATTGATTGCATCTTTTAGCATAACTAGTTATTACTTACCTTGGGACTAAATTGGCTATTGGGCAGTAAAAATTGTAACAGGCATATGTGAAGCTATTCCTATAATAGGATCGCCTTTGGTAGAATTATTACGTGGAAGTGCTAGTGTGGGCCAGTCCACTTTGACTCATTTTTATAGTTTACATACTTTTGTATTGCCTCTTCTTACTACCATATTTATGTTAATGCACTTTCCAATGATACATAAGCAAGGTATTTTGGGTCCTTTATAGAGAAGGCAGATCATAGATATTTGTAATTTATTATATCGGGGAGGAACAAGAGTCTTTTATTGCTACAAATATGTATTATTGAAAAATAAGGCATGTTATTTGGATACTTCTATTCAATTTTGAAGTATTTTTTATTTGATATGAATCAAATAGTTGAAGTATAGTTTCCTAAAAGAGGATGGATTATGGGAGTGTGTGACTTGACTATTGATTTGTCCATGCAGATATATGATTTTATCCGCCAAGTTGGAATTCACAACCCAACGTGTCTCCACATCCAACCATCTCAGTCCCTTTATGTAGCATATGATAGGCTAGTTTTAACTTGAGAATAACAATTTCTATGATCATACTCGAATCATGTCATACATGAACAAGCTCCATAAGATCCCTAGAATAAGTGATGGGGAATGATCCAATGTTCTATTTATTTACTTTTTTTGATTTTTTTTAGTAAATTTATTATAATTATACAATTAATTGATATTATTAGTATTTCATATTAATTGGATAGTAATCTTAGTAAATTGATTATAGTATGTAGATGCATTCATTTCCTTTGCATCGACCTCTATATCTATCGGAGTTAAATAAGGGATCTAAGGAAGAACTGGGTCTAGACTTTATTAGTAACAAGTAAAAACTTTCTATTTTATTTATGTAATACAATTGAAATGTTGTGAGGATAAATACCAACCAAAAGATATGAGACAATCCAATAGGCACTTGATCATGATCAAATTTGTAAGCAGTTCTGCCCAAATCATTTCTGAACCTGGGGTTGTGGATAAAGGAAAAAGCCCAGATATTCAGCCTGCCTCTACCCAGCAGGCAACTACCATATCTTCCAGTTCCTCTGATACTGAGTATGGGCCTTGGGTGCTTGTTACCTACAAGAAGAAGACTAGGCTTGCTCAAACTGCTCTAAAGACCAAAAGGGGAGGACAATTTGGCCATAAAGCTGATGCTAGGCCGAATAGGGTGCCTCCACCACAGGCCACACCTTCTCAGGACTTCCTTCCGGGTATTGATATCCTAAAACCTCCTATCTTCCAAGCCCCTACAAATTTAAAAAAAATTGCTAAACCTCCTCGGGACAAGGGGGGCAAGAATAACATTCACAAACCAAGGGTCTCCAAGGCACACTTTCAAAGGGAGCTTCAAAACTTGGGGCAAGGTGAGACTCTTCCTAAAAAGACGAAGAAGGCTCCACTCACACCACAGAGATGGCCGTCCCCTGATGGATTAATGTCTTCCATCCTCTTCTAAAACTGTAGGGGTGCCCGGAAGAAAACAACGGCAACTACCTATGCCACCTCATAGGTGGTCATGACTTATGCATCATTGGCCTGGTGGAGACCAGGATTGAGAAGATTACTAAGTGAGAGGTGGACAAGCTAGCTGGAAACAGTTGACAATTTCTTTGTCACCCATCAGTGGGAAATTCAAGAGGTATGATTATCTTATGGTAGCAGGACCTGGTTGATTTCCATCCTCTTATCCTCTCAGATCAGCTGGTGTTGGGGAAGGTCAGCATGATTGATAACTCTCAGTGGACGCTTAGTTGGGTGTATGCCAACAAAGCTTATCACAGCAGGAGAGTGCTTTGGCAGGACATCAGTGTAATGTTGACCAACAGGTATCAACTATCATTGCAGGTGACTTCAATTGTATCTTATCTCAGCAGGATAAGAAGGGGGGAAGAGGTTTACCTACTCTCAGGCTGTTTAGGAGATGGAAGCTTGCTTGACCACTTCTGACTTACATGATCTACACTTCATTGGCCCTAGGTATACCTGGACCAATAACAAAGATGGGAGAAGCAAGATCTAGGTTTGGCTGGACCATGTCCTAGTCAATTCTGTGGCTTCTAATGCCCCTGGAGATACTAAGGTTCATCACTTACTTCGTATCGCTTCAAATCATTATCCAATTCTTCTTTCAGTTTCTACTACTCCATATATACCACTACAGCGCTGGCTCCATTTTGAGGACACTTGGCTGTCCTACCCGATAGTGTGGAGGCTTGTATGGAAAAAGTGGAGCAAGGCTGACTACGGTACCAATGCTGATGTGCTCCAAAGAAAAGCGACGCACCGTGCTCTTTTCTATTGGGTAGAGTATCTTGAAGAACCTCCACTTGCTCAAGGAGGCTGGAGAGGGATCAAACCCTCTGGCTTCGGTCTCACTATGGATCAGGAGGGTGAGCTTGCTCCAAGGTCATTGAGCTGAACTCTACTTTGGCTAGGCTCTGCTCTTGGTGGAAGCAGAGGGCGAAGACTAGATGGCTACAGCAGGAGGATGGTAACACTCATTTCTTCCATACCGTTGCTTCCTCTAGACATCACACCAATAGGATTAGCTATGTTATGATGGATGATGGGAGGCAGGTAGATAGCCAGGAGGCTATAGCTGAGATCTTTACCACTTACTTTCAGAAGAAATGGGTTGAGGGGGCGGTCTCCTTTGAGAACTGGCCTTCCCTGCCTCTTGAACAGCAGGTTCCTTCCCACATCACTCCCCTTCTCGATGCTTTTGTGACTGATGATGAAGTTTGGGAGGCCCTTAGCTCTATGGTCGGCACCAGTCTGATGGGATCACGCTTCCTTTTACAAGCTTTGGAGATGTGAAGCGGCGTTACTACTGACCATCCAGAGTTCTTTAGTACCTCCCACATGGATGACTCATGGAAGGATACCCTCATTGTCCAGATCCCCAAGGTTTCTGGAGCCAACTGCCCCTCCAAGTACCGGCCAATCAGTTTATGCCAGACCATCTATAAGTTGATTGCCAAGATCCTGGTCAATGATTGAAACACCTCTTACCAAGCTTTATTTTTGAGGAACAGGGAGCCTTTGTCCCCCAGTGGAACCTCTCTCACTGTCTCCTTGCCCAAGAAATCTTCAACAAATTTCAACATTCTACCTCACAGGTTGGGTTCATGGCAATCAAGGTGGATATGGAGCAGGCCTATGACAGGATGAGCTGGAAAACCTTGGAGCAGATGCTCTTTTCTCTGGGATTTCCTGCCAAATTCAGCAAATGGGTCATTCAGTGTGTCACCCACCCCAAGTACTCCATTCTTTTGAATGGCAGAAGGACTGAGTGGGTTAGCACTCACTGTGGCTTCCGACAAGGGTGTCCTCTCTCGCCCTACCTTTTCATTCTGTGTTTTGAGATGCTTGCACAGGCCTTCAAGCAGCGGGGAGCCAACTTAGGCATGACAGTGACTTCTGGAGGTACTCATATCTCCAACTTACTTTATGCTGATGACATTCTGATTACCTTTCAGGCCTTAGTAGCCCATGGTAAATAAATCAAGGCTATCCTTGATGACTACTGTGCTTGGACGGGAAAGCGCATCAATAGTGCCAAGGCAGCCATCTTGTTCAGCAAGGCTGTAAAAAGATGGAGGACCAACCGCATTACTAGACTTGTGGGGTTTAAGAGGGTCCAACAGATAGACTATCTGGGAATCAAGCTGGCCATGCAGAAGTTGTACAGGACAGACCATTCCCAGCTGATTCAGAGGGCCCGGAAGAAGATTTCTACTTGGGGATCACGGCACCTCTCTCTGGCTGGCCGTGCCACACTCATTTCCATGGCTCGGTGCGGGATCCATTTACTATGAATGTGTTGCAGGAGATTGAGAAGATGTGCAGATCATTCTTGTGGAACAAGAGCTCTTCACAGAAAAGGATCCATTATGTGAAGTGGGCCTCTATCTGTACTCCTAGGAGGCTTGGTGGACTTGGGTTTCACTCTACCACCACCTGGACTGGCCCCCTCAGAGCACGACTCACCTGGAATTTCTTACAGAAGCCTAACTCCCCCCTGCACTGCTATCTTCGGGAGCATTATGGGGATGATATCTGGGATAGCTCCATGAGACGAGGTGACTCCAAGTCATGGGTCTTCATTCTTAGTGAAGCTCAAAGCCTCAAACCCCTGATTCATTGGAAGCTGGCCAATGGGAACAAGGTACATGTCCTTTCTTAGACTTGGTTGACTGACATCCCACTCTCCAGGAGACCCACCTTCATTGATGCTGCTACTCTGGAAGGCCTCCGAGTGTGCTCTTTCATTTAGCCAGATCGATCTTGGGACATTGAAAGATTGGAGCTCCACTTGGGTGATCGGTGGACCAAATCACGTGAGTGGTGCTATCGATTTAGTAGGCGATGAGCGGCGGTGCACCTTCCTCTAAGCAAGTCCCTTACCGCACTTGCTTACAAGGCTCTCTTCCCACCACCTGTCGCCCTGGCTTCAAGTTCCAGCATCCACAAGAGAAGCTCTTTTGGTGGTGTGTCTTGAAAGAGGCCAACTTTCACGCTCGATAGAGGGGAGAGGAAGTCCGCTGCTGAGGTAAGACTTGGAGCATATTTTGATCAGATGCTCACTCACAATGGTTGTCCTACAGGTTCTTTCCTCTTGGGGTTTTGTCATGCCTTCCTTTATCTATTCTCAGGATCTTTTCAAGGCATTCGATAGCATCCCCAAGGCTGATCTAGCTTGGGGAAAGGCATACTGCTATGTCATATATCAGGTTTGGAGGACTAGGAATGCCAAGATTCACGCTTGCCCTCATGGAACCCCCAAGGTGCTTGCTGCAAATATCTTGGAGGCATTCACCAACACCTCTGCCTTTCCATTTCGAGAGCAATGGGAGCTCCAGTAGCCACATCGGTTGATTCCTCACACTTCTTGGACTCCCCCCCTCCCTGATGGCTTAAGGCCAATGTTGATGGTGAACTCTTATCCTATGGCTTGGCAGGTATCGGAGTTGTGATTAGAGATGATACTTGCAACCTCATCAAGGCTGCTGGTATTCATCTTCAGCATTGGGACAGCACACAGGTGGAGTTGCAGGCTATGCTTGCAATTAGACAGATTCTGGAGCCATGGAAGTATGAATACAAGGGGTTGATCTTGGAAGGTGACAACCACGGGGTGGTGACTTACCTCCAGAGATCTTCGTAGACTCTTGGGCTACTCTCCCAAAGACGGACATTGGCTTCCCTTGATTTCCACTAGGTGATCTTCTCACACATCAGCAGAGACCAGAACCGACTGACAAACTATTGTGCATGACTTGCTACTGAGTCTAACTTTGTATGTCGCTCTTCTGATGCTTGTATCTTTCCTACTACTTTTTCTATCATTTTAGAGGATGACCGTGAGCATGTTGCTCCGGCCTAGTTTGTTTGTCTTTCCTAGCTTTGCACTTTTGTGCTCTTTTGTAACAATCTTTTATTAATGCAATATGCAACTTTCAAGGACCCAAAACTTAGGATCGACTTTCATTTCCATGCCCATCTCTCTCTAGGGTGCGGATTTCCAAACTTTCTCTCTATATGACTGGGGGTGGCCGCCGATCACCTCCTCACCGAGACAAAATGATGGGTAAAGGAGGACGAGAGGATGGCAAGTCCTCAACTACTGTTCACTCTGCACGTCTTGATGGCAAAGAGGTGGCGCTTGGCTCGTCCAATCCTTATGCAAGAACGGACAGGATGGAAGACCTTTGTGGCAAGAGCATTATTCATTCGCTACACTGTAGACTCATGCGGGCAGCATAGAAGAGCGCCTGATCGGCCCGGTGGATGCACTAGTATGGACGGACTGGAGGTTCTTGATCTTGGAAAGAACCTAGCTTCTGTGGAGTCTGCACGGTTAGCTGGTGCAGGATTCACAGAGTCACGGGACGGATCTTGACGGCGACGCTGCGGCGCAATCTTGCGCTAGTCGAGCGGCCGCGGTGAATCGAATGGGAGGCACGCTAGCGGTGGCGGGGTGAGAATCGGTGGGTGCACAGATCATGCGGCAGCATTATGGTGGCACGACAGGCGTGCAATTAGTGCCACGGCGGCAACCGTGCAACGCGGATCGGACATGGCATGTGCGCCACATGAGTGGCACGATGAGCCCCCCAGCACAAGTGGCGTCGTGCCCAGGCAACCGGCGCATGGCCTTCGGTAATGGTGCCACGCAGTGGCGTATGGTGCATCAAGCGCTTTCTGCATAAGTGGCAGGATGCCGTGAGGGAGGCTAGCGGCATAATGGGTGCTATTTTACTGCGGGCTTGGGGACAACCAGGCAGTGGGCAAGAAGCAAGATAAGGGTGTTATGCTTGATATGGACTTTTCTTTTGAGGTTGATCATGCTGCAATTACAGGACACCCAAATCTTAATGGGGCGGCTAACCAACCTTCACATGGCTGATCACAGTGCTCCAGGATAGTACACACAAGGTGCTTGTGAAAATGCCCCTGAAGCCCATAACACTTTTTTTTGGGGAGTTACTCATGAATTTGCTAAGGGACAAGGAACTACTACTTCCAATCCTTTGTTTGAGCACCACAGCCCCCCTAGGAGGCCTCTTCAAAGACCATCCAATGAGGCTACCTCTCGGCCCATGCATGGCCGAATGGGATCCACTCCATCCAACCCATGGAAACGCAAAGAATTTATAAATCTAGGATCAGTTGACAAGGCTTCAACACTTATGGAGGATGGCACCACTATTTTATTTGATGATCAAGCAGTTGAGGACAATCAATTGAACCTTGAGAAGGCTCTAGTTGGGAAAATCATGGGGAGAAGGCCTTCTTTCTTTTACCTTAACACTGATCTCAAGAGGAAGTGGGGACAATGGGAAAGTTTCAAATTGATTATGGTCGCTCAAGATTATTTTGTTTGTATCTTTGATACAACATAAGCTAGAGATGTTGTATTGATGAATGGTCCCTGGTTTGTAGTAGGTAACATCATTGGATTGGATAAATGGTCCCCTTCATTCAACCCTGCATCACTCAATGGTTTGTCTTCACCTATCTGGGTTAGATTCCCTAAGTTACCTCTCCTATATTGGGACAACATAAACATTGCCAAGATAGTCTCTTTCATTGGAGAACCTCTATGGGTAGACCACCAGACCAACACTTGGTGACAGAGCTTGTATGCCGGGGTGCATCGACCGACCTCTCAAGCAAGCTTCCTACAGGAGTACGGATACATGGGAGACATGGCAGGTCATTTCAGCCTGTGGAATATGAGGGGATCTCCCAACTATACTTTGCTTGAGGCAAAGTTGGCCACAAAGTGGACTCCTGCCCTACCTCCAGGGCTCCTCCACCTACACCAGTCACGGGTAAGCCACAATCTGCTCCTCCTATGTAGGCTAATGGCAACATATCTATGCAGGGGACTACCCAACCTCAGGTGGCTGAGGGAGGTGAGTGTAGCACCCCTCAGACTAGTACCAACATTGTTGGTACTAGTAAGGGCAAAGGCCTGGAGCATCAGTCAGCCATCCACCATCCCATCACCACCCAGCCATTAGATCCCACTTCTACTGAGTATGGGCCTTGGGTCCTGGTTACTAGGAGAAAGAAGACTAGGCCTGTTCAGGGAGCCTTGAAAGCTAAGGGAAGAGGAAAACCAGGTCATAAACTTGGTCCTGCTACTATAGCCTCATTACGGAGCACCACCACAGCTCCACCCACAGTGATTACTCCCTGATACCTCTACTCCACCTGTCTTCCAAGCCCCTGCCAGCTTGGAAAAAGACAAAAAACCTATTCAGGAGAAGGTTACCAAGAGCACTGGAAGCAAACCAAGGATCTCTAGGGCCCACTTTGAGAGGGAGCTCCAAGAGTTGGGACAGAGTGATGTTCTTCCAAAGAAGAGGAAGAAGACTATAGTTACACCATCAGATGGCAGGGAAGCATCCCCTATGATTTCTTGATGTCTTCCATTCTATTCTGGAACTGTAGGGCTCGCAAGAAGACGACGGGCAACTACCTATGCCACCTAATCGGTGGCCACAACCTTTGTATTATTGGCCTAGTGGAGACCAGGATTGAGCAAATTTCTAGGCGGGAGGTGGACAAGCTAGCTGGGACCAGTTGGCAATTTCTCTGTCACCCCTCGGTGGGGAACTCTGGAGGTATGATTATCTTATGGCAAGGAGCTGCTTGATTTTCTTCCTCTTATCATTTCAGACCAACTGGTCTTGAGCAAGGTCAGGATGGCTAATAATTCCCAGTGGATACTTGGTTGGGTGTATGCCAACAAATCCTGCCACTGTAGGAGAGTGCTTTGGCAGAATATCAGAGATAGTGTGGATCTGTAGGTTCCAACTATCATTGGAGGAGACTTCAACTATATTCTGACACAAAATGATAAGAAGGGCGGGGGAAGGTTTACCTATTCTTAGGCTGTGCAGGAGATGGAAGATTGCATGACCACTACTGACTTGCATGACTTAGACTTCATTGGCCCAAGGTATACTTGGACTAATAACAAAGATGGGAGAAGCAAGATCTGGGTTTGACTTGATTAGGTTCTGGTCAATTCTGTGGCTTCAAACAAACTCAGAGATACCAAGGTTCATCACTTACCTCGTATTGCCTCTGATCACTTGGTTGTCCTACCCGATGGCGTGGAAACTTGTGTGGCAGAAGTGGAGCAAGGTTGACTACGATACTAAGGCAGCTGTGCTCCAAAGGAAAAGTAGTCGCACCCTACGGGCCCTCTACCATTGGAGTAGAAGCATGCTGAAGAACCTCCACCTGCTCAAGGAGAAGCTGGAGTGGGACATTGTCAACCTTCAGACTGCAGAATGTTCTGACGGTCTCACTATGGTGAGATGGTGAGCTTCATTCTAAAGTTGTTGAGCTTAACTCTACTTTGGCTAGGCTCAATACTTGATGGAAGCAGAGGGCGAAGACTAGATGGCTACAACAGGGTGATGGTAACACACACTTCTTCCACACAGTTGCTTCTTCTCGACATCATACCAATTGGGTCAGTGGTATTATGGCGGATGATGGGGGACTGGTGGATATCTCGGAGGCTATCACTGCGGCCTTTACCACTTTCTTTCAGCAGAAATGGGTTGAGGGGACTATCTTCATAGACAATTGGCCTTCTCTGCCTTCTGAGCAGCAGGTACCTTCTCACATCACTCCCCTTCTTGATGCTTCCGTGTCGAATGAAGAGGTTTGGGAGGCCTTACACTCTATGGGGCCAATCAAGCCCCGAGCTTGGATGGGATCACTTCATCCTTCTACAAACACTTTTGGAGATGTGTGAAGACAACATCACTGCCATCCAGGAGTTCTTTGGTACCTCCCACATGGATGATTCATGGAAGGAAACTCTCATCGCCCTGATTCCCAAGGTAGCTGGTGTTGATTCCCCCTCCAAGTATCAGCCAATCAGCTTATGTCAGACCATCTATAAGCTGATTGCAAAGGTCTTGGTGAACCGTTGAAGCATCTTTTACCGGTCCTTATTTCTGAAGAGCAAGGAGCTTTTGTCCCACAGCAAAACATTTCTCATCACTGCCTCCTTGCCAAAGAGATCTTCAACAGGTTCCAACATTCCACCTCTCTGGTGGGCTTTATGGCCATCAAGGTGGATATGGAGCAGGCCTATGATAGAATGAGTTGGCGAACTCTGGAGCAGATGATAGCTTTAATGGGCTTTCCAGTCAAGTTCAGCAAATGGGTGATTCAGTGTGTCACTCATCCCAGGTACTCCATTTTGTTGAATGGCAGAAGGACTTAGTGGATTAGCGCTCATTGTGGCTTTCGACAGGGGTGTCCCCTCTCACCCTATCTCTTCATTCTGTGTACTGAGCTTCTTACACTTGCATTTAAGTAGAGGGGGCCCAACTTAGGCATGTCAGTGGTTACTGAAGGTACTTGCATCTCCAACCTTATGACATCGATTATTTCCCAGGCCTTGATGGCACACAGAGAGAAAATCAAGGACATCCTTGATGATTGTTACGGGCCGGGTCGCATCAAGCGTAAGATGATCCATTGAAGCGGCAAAAAAAGATGGAGGATGAACTGTGTCACTAGGCTTATTGGGTTTAGGATAGTCCAGGAGATGGACTACCTGGGCATTAAGCTGGAAATATGGAAGTTGTACAAAAGGGATCACTCCCAGTTGATTCAGCAGGCCAAGGAGAAGATTAGTGCCGGATCGGCACCTCTCAGGTCGGTGCTTCACTCATTTCTTCACCGATCTTTGGGGTCCATTTATCAGCTGACACATACTATTTTGCCTATGAATGTGTTGCAAGAGAGCGAGAAGATGTGTAGGTCCTTCCTTTGGGACAAGAGCTCTACCCAGAAAAGCATCCATTATGTGAAATGGGCCACCATTTGTACACCCAGGAGGATTGGTGGACTTGGGTTCCATTCTGCCACCACTTGGATGGGCCCTCCGAGGCACGGATTTCTTCTAGATTCTCTTCTCCTTACGAATGGTATGGGGATGATATCTGGAATAGCTCTCAGGGGGACTCCAAATCTTGGGTTGTTATCCTAAGTGGAGCTCAGAGCCTTCTACCTCTCATCCGGTGGAGACTTGATGGGAACAAGGTACATGCTCTTTCCCAGACCTGGCTGGCTGACACTCCACTTTCTAGGAGACCTACCTTCATTGATGCCGCTACCCTTGAAGACCTCTGGGTGTGCTCCTTCATATAGCCGGACCGATCCTGGGACACTGCAAAATTGGAGCTTCACTTTGGGCGTGATCGTGTATCATTAGAGGGTGGTGCACCGCCTTAGCGGCGGATGATGGGCGATACATCTTCCTTTAAGCAAGTCCCTCACTGCACTTGCTTATGAGACTCTCTTTCCACCCAGTGATACTATCAGTCCGTGGCTTCAGAGGTTCCAACTACATCCACGAGAAAAGCTCTTTTGGTGGTGTGTCCTGAAGGGGGCTGTGCCAACGTTCACCTGGTTCCATGAGAGGGGGCTGATGGAGGAAGTCCAGTGCCCTTGGGGTTGCACTGAGGAGGAAGACTTGGAGCATATTCTGACCAGATGCTCTCTCACGATGGTTGTCCTGCAGGTTCTTTCATCTTGGGGATTCATTATGCCTTCCTTTACCAGTTCACAGGATCTCTTCAGGGCATTTGACAGTACTACTAAGGTAGACTTAGCTTGGGGACAAGCCTACTGCTATGTGATATACCAGGTATGGAGGACTCAGAACACCAAGACTCACAGCCGCCCACATGGAACCCCTAAGGTGCTTGCAAACATCTTGGAGGCATTCACCAACACCTCCTCTCCTTTTTGAGAGCAATGGGAGCTTCATCAGCCACATCGACTATTTCCTCACTCTTCTTGGGCTGCCCCCCCTCCCGGATGGCTAAATAAAAATGTTGATGGTGCACTCCTACCCTCTAGCATGGCAGGTATCGGGGTGGTGATTAGGGATGATACTTGCAACCTCATCAAGGCTACTAGAATTCACCTCCAACATTGGGATAGCACATAGGTTGAGTTGCAAGCAATGCTTGCAATTAGACAGCTTCTCGAGCCATGGATGTATGAATACAAAGGGCTGGTCTTGGAAAGAGATAACCACAGCATGGTGACCTACTTATAGCAGACCACACAACAAAGTTACTGGACTGCACTACCAGAGCAGGCACCAGATATTGGCTTCCTTAGAGACTTCCACCAGATGATCTTTTCCCACATTTGCAGGGACCCTAGGTGTATGCGACTTTGCTTGAGTCACACTTTTGTTGGCACTCTCATGATACTTGTATGTTTCCTCCTGCATTTATTATTATTTTAGAGGATGATAGGGAGCAAGTGGCTCTTTCTTAGCTTGTTTGTTCTTTCCTCTGCACTTTTGTGTTAGTTGTAACCATGTTTTACATATTAATGCAATTGCAACTTTCATGGAACCCAAAAACTTGGGAGAGGCTCTTCATTTCTCTTCTTTTCTTCTCTCTCTTACTTTCTAGTGAGAGAAGCTCTGGGTATGCGGGGGGGTGACCAAGGGTCGCCCCCTCACTCAAGGAGGAGTGGGGGTGGTGGTAGTAGGGATGGCTGACAAGGTGGTGGTGGAACTTTGGATGTAAGGGCTACAAGCATGAAGGGAGGAGCTTGTGGCAGTTCAGCCAACAAATAAAGTTGACCAGGGAGCTCCTAGGGGAAACATGGAAACCATGGCTCTAAGGAGGATGAGGGAGGTAATGGATAGTAAGGAGGTGAAGGCAACCGGCCCTTGGAGAGGGCAGAGCTATGCTCGGGTTCAGCAGCCATGGAAGCAGGCCATATGGAGCTTGACTCCACTAAAGGTAGCAATAAGGAGGAGGCAGATGGGATGCAAGGCCAAGGTCTAGCTAGAGGAAGTGAAGCTCATGGCCGTGCCGAAGAAGTGCCTGATGCATAGTAACCATGGCATTAGAATCCTCCCTTGGCATCGGTTCACGGGCAGCAGCTGACCAGCAGGCAGGTGGTAGTGCATCGGCTAAAATGGAATTGGATTCTAATGAAACAAGAGCTCATATCGGCGGTTGGTCGACCAACTATAGTGGAAATTCGGTTATGGAGATGGACTCAGCTACCAATTGTAAGGTAATTGCTAATGAACATATGGGTGCGGCCAATTGGGAGCAATGTGGTATGATAGAGGCAGCCACTACCTCGGCAACAGCTGCTCAAACCGAGCGCCTTCTCTCAAACAGCAGCCAAGAGTGATGCGAGACGGATGGCAAATCGCAAGTAATAATCGGGCTAATTGAGTAGACATTGAGAGAATGCAACATGAGTAGAAATGCTAAATTCAAACCCATTCCAGGGTCGATATACAGCCTGGCTTCCATCACTTGTATGTCCAAACAATCTCCCTTCAATTGAGCGAGTGGCTCTCGGGTCTTAAGGCAAGGCATCTCCTTCGGTTTTGAGATGATCGACCCCCAACCTTCATATGTGAATTCTGCTTGTATGGTAGATAGACAATGCTTGGATGTGAATACCCAATGGTACACCATGCCAACCTTCCACATTTTCTGGAAGGGCCTGAAACTGACCCCCATTGCACTGACTCCATGAATCTAGAAAAGTGCACACAACCTATTTGCCGTAATGCCCCAGAGAAGATCACAAAGGAAACTGAGAACCAATTGAGCAGTGGTGGGTACAGTACACAGGGGACACTCAGTTCTCCCACTTCCCATCCTCAGGAGACCACAACAAGGCCATCTAACACAAACAAAACAACACACACTCCAACTAACCATTAGAGGAATCCACCGGTTGTCCCACTTGCCAAATTTCAGTTTGATGAAATTAAAGACAATGAAGGAGTGGGTGTTACTCTTGATGTGAACTCTATGCAAACTAATATCCAAAGGCTTGAAGCAGCCCTAGTTGGAAAGCTCCTTGGCAAAAGACTTTCCTTTTATTTTTTAAACAATGACCTAAAGCGAAATGGAGCAAATGGGGAGAATTCAACTTAGTTTTAGTTGCGGATGATTGCTTTCTATGCATCTTCCAATCAATTGAGGCTCGTGATGCTGTGCTCTAGAATGGGCCCTAGTCCATTGCAGGAAATGTCATAGCCATGGACAAATGGAGTCCAACCTTCTCTCCTGACTCATTGCATGGCATAACTTCTCCTATTTGGATGAGATTACCTAGCCTACTATTCATCTATTGGGATAGTAACAATTTGGCTAGAATTGCTTCCTATGTTGGTGAGCATATGTGGATGGAAAATAAAATAACCAAATGGGGACAAAGTCTTTATGCTCGGGTATGTGTCAAAGTTGACCTCTCCAAGAGTCTCCCACCAAGAATTTGGATCAATGGATTCAATGGCCTCTTCTTCCAAAAAGTTGAGTATGAAGGAATTGCACAACTTTGTTTCAATTGCGGGAAGGTAGGACACAAAATTGATATGTGTCCGGACAAGGCTCACATAGCTCACCATATGCAACCCAACAACAAACATAAAAATCCCTCCTCTCCTTCAGATCAGCAAGCCACCCAACCAACTGATCAAGTGCAGCAAATCTTCAGCACTTCAGCAAAAACTACAGCCACAGGACAAAGAGTACATCCAGCCGACCCATCAAGCAGCATGGAGAAAGACTTAAGCCATTCGGCCAGCACACAAATAGTAGAAATCTGCACTATGGCAGCAGCACAATCCAAAGGAAAAATGGTCAGCAATGTCACTGCAGCCAATGAAGAACTTGAAGGGGCCTATGGGCCATGGAGCCTAGTATCCAAACCCTCAAAACCTGAAAATCGTAATCACAACAGCAAGGGAGACACCAAGAACAGAATCGCGCGAACAAGCAAAAATTTAGGGTCGGTGTAACAACACCAAAATGCATGAGTCTAACATAGTGGACAGCAAGAAAACAGCCAACAACAAGCCAAGGTGAAGGAGAGGCCAACTCCAATGTCTCCATACCTTCCTTTCAGGCTGTCAAAGCACCACATGATGATCTAAAATTGTTCAAGCATAGGAGTGCAAAGGAGGGGAAAAACTGGATATCCAAGGAACACTTCACCAGAGAACTGGGTCAATTGGGCCCTATCAAAGCAGCTCCTCATAAACACAAGAAAAGTGATTTCCATATTTACACAGGGGGGTACCTCCCATGATGTCTACCCATGACTTCTGTTATAATATGGAATTACGGGGGAGTCTGTAAGAAGGCCACGGGCAACTATCTCCAGAAAATTCTTGGAGAGCACCATGCTCTCTTCATAGGCCTTATAGAAACCAAAGTAGAGGATGTCACAAGAGGAGAAATTGATAAAATTACTGGGCGCAACTGAGATTTTGTACACCAACCAGCAGTAGGAAAATATGGAGGTATCCTTGTTCTATGGAGAAATGACTTAATCTCCTACTCTCCTATCACACAAAATGAACAGTGCATGGTGGGCAACATTCAGTTACCTAACAAGTCCATATGGAGGGTGGCAGTCTGCTATGCTAACAAGGATTACCACACTCACCGGGGGTTATGGGACACCTTAACTCTCTTGAACCGATTTGCCGGCTATCATTGGGGGAGATTTCAATTGTATTTACGATGCTAGTTACAAAAAGGTGGAAAGCAATTTAAATTCTCTCCAGTGGCAAAGGAGATGATGGACTTCTTAACGCTTGGGGACCTTCATGAGCTAAACATCAATGGTCCCAGGTTCACTTGAACCAACAATAAAGATATAAGCAACCGTATCTAGGTGCGCCTTGACCGCTTCTTCATCAACTCAATTACCTCCAACCTCCTCCCTCTTGCTCAAACCAAACACCTACCAAGGATTGCATCGGATCATTGCCCTATCCTTCTCCAAATTCAGGCCAAAGAAGAGTGGAAATCACATAGATGGCTACGGTTTGAAGACACTTGGCTGTCTTACCCAATGGCATGGAAGCTTGTTTGGAAAAATTGGCAAAGCAATTACAATGGCTCCAAAGCTGAAAACTTGGATAGGAAGTGCAGTAAGACATTGAAGAACCTATTTTATTGGAGCAACAACAAGCTCAACAACTTAAGCAAACAAAGAGACATCCTCCAAGTAGAAATTACGCAACTACAGGTGATTGATTGCACTCCAATGGGGCTGACTGAGCAGCAAGAGCTGGAACTCCACCGCAAAGCTAATGAGCTAAACTCAACTCTTGCTTGCCTCGCTTGTTGGTGGAAACAAAGAGCCAAAATCAGGTGGGCTGAGGAGGGGGATGCCAATACTCATTTTTTTCATGCGGTTGCCTCACTGGAGGAGATCTAAAACACACTCAAGCTTGAAGATGGTGAACGGATGATCCAACCTTAATCCACCAAGCCTTCATGAATTTTTTTTTAAATGGAGTGTTCTACCTATCACTACCTCTGGATGGCCTTGTTTTGCTGAAAATTTTAGAATTGCCTCAAGTTGGGGAACTATTGGAGATGGACACCAATGAAACTAAAATTTGGGAGGTGATCCGTACTATGGGTGCCAACCGTGCTCCGAGAATAGATGGCATCAACACATCTTTCTTTAAGCACTTTTGGAGAATCATTGGTCAGGACGTCATTGAGGCTATAAAGGAATTCTTCCATAAGGCCACCATGGCTTCTCAGTGGAAGAAAACATTGGTGATCCTCTTGCCAAATCACAGAATGCTGATTGTCCATCAAAATTCAGACCTATTAGCCTTTGCAGAACATCATATAAAATCATAGCCATGATCCTTGTGTGTCGACTAAAAAATATTCTCCCACACATAATCTCTGAGGAGCAGGGGGCCTTTGTACCTCATAGATCGATCTCACACCACTTCTTGGTGGCTCAGAAGATAATTAATAAATTTCAACACCTTACATCTAAAGATGGCTTCATGGCACTCAAAATTGACATGGAGCAGGCTTATGATAAAATGAGCTAGAAAACTCTTGCTCTTGTCCTCCATAAAATGGGTATGCCAAACAAATTTTAGAATTGGCTTCTCCAATGTGTCTCCTTCCCCTCCTTTGCACTTCTACTCAATGGCCAAAGAACAAACTGGATAAAAGCCCATTGTGGGTTTCGACAAGGCTATCCACTATCTCCATACCTCTTTATACTTTGCTCGGAACTCCTTTCCATGGCTATCAAACAACAACAAACCGAACTTGGTGTTCCCATAGCCATTGGAGGCACTAATATATCCCACCTTCTTTATGCCGATGACATCCTCATCGCATCCAAAGCCTCAATCACCCATGCCAAATGCATCCTCAGAGTTCTAAATGATTATTGCAGTTGGACCAAGCAACAGATTAATGCTACCAAAAGTGCTATTATTTTCAGCAAAGCCATCTACCGGTGGAAAGCAAACAGGATTTCCAAACTCTTGGGGTTCAAGAAAGTCCAGGAGCTTGAGTACTTAGGCATCAAATTGGCCATGAGAAAATTGAAAACTACAGATTTTTTGCAGCTAACCAAAAAGGCTAGAGAAAGGATAAGCCAATGGGGTATTCGACACTTGTCTATGGCGCCTTCTCCAACTTATCAAGTCTTCTTTGCTCAGCATTCCTATGTACCAGGTTACTCACACTTTGGTACCCAAAAGCATTACCAATGAGATAGAGAAACTTGCTAGATGCTTCCTTTGGCAAGGGGGACCTAACCATCATGGCTTACATTATGTTGCTTGGGAAAAAATTCTGCACACCCTTCAGGTTTGGAGGACTTGGGCTGCATTCAGCCAAGAGGTGGCACGGGCCACTCCGTTCAGATTAGCTTGGGAATTTGTTACCAAACCAACTACACTTCTACACAAGTGTCTTTTGGAAAGATATGGGAGGAATATATGGCAGCAAAACCTAAAACAAAGTGACTCCATGAGCTGGAAAATCATCACTAAAGGGGCAAAAAATTTGCAGCAGAATTTGCGTTGGAAAATTGCCAACGGTGAGAATATTGACTTCCTAAACTCAACATGGATTGTTGATCTCCCACTGGCCAAATGGCTTACATTCCTTAACATGCAATCCACTGCTGAATGGAGTATTTCCACACTAATTACAACCAGCAAATGCTGGAATTTGGAGAAACTGCAGTGACTACAGCGGCTGTTTGGCAACCTTATGGCTGATCGCATCTCAAAGGTACAAATATGGGCCAACCAACATCAGGATCAACCTGAACTAATCAAGAATCCATTGGGGACCACCATCACTTCAATAGTCTACCAAGGTATATTTATTGAAAGTGAAGCATCAATTTACAAATTGCAAAAGCTGAAACTTCCCCCTAGGGAAAATTTTTTTTGGTGGAGACTCATCCAACATGTTATACCAACCAACTGCTGGTTGGCTCGACGTGGCTTAACGAAAAATACCTTGTGCCCTTGGGGATGCAACTAGGAGGAAGATATAGAACATATTGTTGTCCACTGCACCATTACCAATGCTATAATTCAAATTCTCGTAAAATGGGTGTTCTCCATTCCTATTTTCAGTAGCTTGGCCGATCTCCCTCAAGCCATTCAGAATGTGCAACCAAGTAAGGTGTGCTGGGCTAAATGCTACTGTGCCATCATCTACAAGTATGGAGAGCCCGTAATGCTAAAACTCATGGCTGTAGCCATGACACACCAAAGATTATTGCTGCCTCCATTCTCGAATCCATCACCCACGTCTCTTCCTTCCCCTTCCAGAAGCAATGGGACATCACCCACATGGGTGATCAAACCTACATTGTGGTGTCCTCCCCCTCCTAGTTGGATCAAGGCCAATGTGGATGGCTCCTTGCTTTCTAATGGTCTGCTAGTATTGTTGTGGTCTTAAGGGATGAAAATGGCAACTTCATCAAAGCCATGGGTCATTGCTTTCAACATTGGGATAACACAACTATGGAATTAGCGGCCATGCTCTACACTCAGAACATCATTGAGGCTTGGATGACGGAGTACAGAGGCATTGTCATTGAAGGGGACAACATTGGGGTGGTGGACCACCTCAAGCTCTCTCTCAACAGTGAAATATGGCAGAACCGACTTCCTGACGCTTTGGACATCAGCTTCTTGAAGAACTTTCACTAGGTCATTTTTGCTTACACACAACGATCTAACAATAGCTTAGCTGACTTGTGTGCAGATATAGCTACTAGCATTGATTTTTTATGGCATAGCTTAGATAACCACACTATTCCTCCACAGTTTTTTGTTCTTTTAGAGGAGGATAGAAAATATGTTGTTAGTAGCTAGTTTTTGCTTTCTTTTGCAATTTTTTACATTATAATCAGCTTTTTCATTATTAATGCAAATGCATCTTTTCAAGGAACCCAAAAACTTGGGAGCTCTTCATTTCTCTTCTTTTCTTCTCTCTCTTGCTTTCTAGTGAGAGAAGCTCACAGTATGTGTGACCAGGGTCACCCTCACTCAAGGAGGAGTGGGGGTGGTGGTAGTAGGGACGGCTGACAAGGTGGTGGTGGAACTTTGGATGAGGAAGCATGAAGGGGAGCTAGTGGCGGTTGGCCCAGAGAGTCAGGAGCTCAAGGGGAGACATCCATGGCTCCAAGGAGGATGAGGAGGTAATGGACAGCAGGAGGTGAAGGCAACCGCCCTTGGAGAGTGAGCTAGGCCTGGGTTCAAAGACCATGGAAGCAGCCATATGGAGCTTGACTCCAAGGCAGAAGGAGGAGGCGAGCGGATGAAAGGCCAAGGTCTAGCTAGAGGAAGTGAAGCTCACGACCAGGCTAGAAGAAGTGCAGCTATAGTAAGAAATGGAACAGTAGCCATGGCATTAGACTCCCCCGCATCAGTTAAGCTGACCAACCCGGTGGTAGTGCATCGGTTGACATGGAATTAGATTCCAATGAAATAATAGCTCATTATCCGGCGGTTCAGAATTGGGCTGCCAACTATAGTGGAAATTCGGCTATGGAGATGGACTCGACTGCCAATTGTAAGGTAATTGCTAATGAACATATGGGTGTGGCTAATTAGGAGCAATGTGGTATGATAGATGTGGCTACTACCTCGGCAATGGCTGCTCAAACCGAGCACCTTCTCTCAAATAGTGGCCAAGAGCCGGTGCTATAGCAGATGGAAGACGGAAGTACTACAAGCAACAATCGGGTGGCTAATCGAGCTGAGACGTCGGGTGAATGCAACATGAGTAGAAACACTGAACTCAAACCCATTCCAGGGTTAATAGACAGCCTGGCTGCCATCATTGGTATGTCCAAACAATCTCCCTTCAATAGAGCGAGAGGCTCTCAGGTCTTAGGGCAAGGCACCTCCTACGTTTTGAGTTGACCACCCCAACCATCCTATGTGAATTCTACTTGTATGGTAGATAGACAATGCTTGGATGTGAATTCCCAATAGGTACACCATGCCAGCCTTTCATATTTTCTAGAAGGGGTTGAAACTGACCCCCATTGCACTAACTCCATGAATCCAGAGAAGTGCACACAACCTTTCTTGAATGCGAAGATCACAAAGGCGAGAACCAATTGAGCATTGGTGGGTGCGAACAGGGACATTTAGTTCTCCCACTTCCCATCCTCGGAGACCACAACAAGGCAATCTAACAAACAAACAACACACTCGACTAACCCTTGGAGGAAGCCACCCGGTTGTCCCCTTGCCAAATTTTAGTTTGATGAAATTAAAGACAATGATGGAGTGGGTGTTACTCTTGATGTGAACTCTATGCAAACTAATATCCAAAGGCTTGAAGCAGAACTAGTTGGAAAGCTCCTTGGCAAAAGACTTCCCTTTTATTTCTTAAATAATGACCTAAAGAAAAAATGGAGCAAATGGGGTGAATTCAACTTAGTTTTAGTTGCGGTTGATTGCTTTCTATGCATCTTCCAATCAATTGAGGCTCATGATGCTGTGCTCCAGATTGGGCCCTGGTTCATTACAGGAAATGTCATAGCCATGGACAAATGGAGTCCAACCTTCTCTCCTAACTCATTGCACAGCTTAACTTCTCCTATTTGGATGAGATTACCTAGCCTACCACTCATCTACTGGGA
Organism: Cymbidium sinense; assembly: GCA_021442155.1. Taxonomy (NCBI): domain Eukaryota; kingdom Viridiplantae; phylum Streptophyta; class Magnoliopsida; order Asparagales; family Orchidaceae; genus Cymbidium; species Cymbidium sinense. The sequence continues at coordinate 34,550,249 of CM038232.1, forward strand.
TAGTAACAACTTGGCCAGAATTGCTTCCTATGTTGGTGAGCCTATGTGGATGGACAATCAAACAAGCAAATGGGGACAAAGTCTTTATGCTCGGGTATGTGTCAAAGTTGACCTCTCAAAGAGTCTCCCACCTAGAATCAAGATCAATGGATTCAATGGCTACTTTTTCCAAAAAGTTGAGTATGAAGGAATTGCACAACTCTGTTTCAATTGTGCGAAGGTAGGACACAAAATTGAGATGTGTCCGGACAAGGCTCACATAGCTCACCATATGCAACCCAATAGCAAACATAAAATCCCTCCTCTCCTTGGATCAGCAAGCCACCCAACCAACTGATCAAGTGCAACAAATCTTCAGTACTTCAAAAACTATACAGACAAAGAGTACATCGAGCCGACCCATCAAGCAGCATGGAGAAAGACTTAAGCCATTCAACCGACACAAACAATCTACACTATGCGACATACATAAAAGGAAAAAATTGCAATGTCACTACAGCCAATGAAGAACTTGAAGGGGCCTATGGGCCATGGACCCTAGTATCCAGGAGAAAGACAAGGCCCTCAAAACCTGAAAATCATAATCACAATAGCAAGGGAGACACCAACAACATGAATGTTGCAACTGAACAGAAGACAAAAATTTAAGCTGCAGATGGTAACAGCACTAAAATGTAGGATTCTAAAATAGTGGACAGCAGGAAAATAGGCCAACAACAGCCAAGCCAAGGTGAAGGAAAGGCCAACTCCAATATCTCTGTACCTTCCTTTCAGGCTGTCAAAGCACCACATGATGATCTGAAATTGTTCAAGCATAGGAGTGCAACGGAGGGGCAAAATCGGATATCCAAGGCACACTTCACCAGAGAACTGGGTCAATTGGGCCCCATCAAAGTAGCTCCTCATAAATGCAAGAAAAGTGAATTCCATATTGACATGGGGGTACCTTCCATGATGTCTACCCATGACTTCCGTTATGATATGGAATTGTCGGCGAGTCCGTAAGAAGGCCACGGGCAACTATCTCGGGCAAATTCTCAGAGAGCACCATGCATTCTTCATAGGCCTTATAGAAACCAAAGTAGAGGATGTCACAAGAAGAGAAATTGATAAAATTGTTGGGCAGGATTTTCTACACCAACCAGCGAGGAAAATGGGAGGCATCCTTGCTCTATGGAGAAATGACTTAATCCCCTTCTCTCCTATCACACAAAATGAACATCATGGTGGGCAACATTGATTACCTAACAAGTCCATATGGAGGGTGGCAGTCTACTATGCTAACAAGGATTACCACACTCACCGGGGGTTATGGGACACCTTAACTCCCTTGCAGAACATAGATTTGTCGGCTATCATTAGGGGAGATTTCAATTGTATTTACGATGTTAGTGACAAAAAAGGTGGAAAGCAATTTAAATTCTCTCGGTAAAGGAGATGATGGATTTTTTGACGCTTGGGGACCTTCATGAGCTAAACTTTAATGGTCTCAGGTTCACTTGGACCAACAATAAAGATAAAAGCAGCTGTATCTGGGTGCCTTGACCGCTTCTTCATCAACTCAATTGCCTCCAACCTCCTCCCACTTGCTCAAACCAAACACCTACCAAGGATTGCATCGGATCATTGCCCTATCCTTCTCCAAATTCAGGCCAAAGTAGGGTGGAAATCACATAGATGGCTATGGTTTGAAGACACTTGGCTGTCTTACCCAATGGCATGGAAGCTTATTTGAAAGAATTGGCAAAGAAATTATAATGGCTCCAAAGCTAAAAACTTGGATAGGAAGTGCAGTAAGACATTAAAGAACCTATTCTATTGGAGTAAGAACAAGCTCAACGACTTAAGAAAATAAAGAGACATCCTCCAAGAGTAAATTATGCAACTATAGGTGACTGATTGCACTCCAATGGGGCTAACTGAGCAGCAAGAGCTGGAACTCCAAAGCTAATGAGCTGAACTCAACTCTTGCCCACCTTGGTTGTTGGTGGAAACAAAGAGCCAAAATCAGGAGGGGAGGAGGGGATGCCAATACTCATTTTTTCATTTGCCGCTGAAGATAACACTCAAGCTTGAAGATGTTTGGAGCAGGATGATCCAACCTTAATCTACCAAGCCTTCATGAATTTTTTTCACCATAAATGGAGTGCTCTACTTATCACTACCTTTGGATGGCCATGTTTTGCTAAAAATTTTAGAATTCCGCCTCAAGTTGGGGAAATATTGAGATGGACACCAATGAAACTAAAATTTGGGAGGTGATCCGTACTATGGGTGCCAACCGTGCTCCGAGAATAGATGGCATCACCGCATCTTTCTTTAAGCACTTTTGGAGAATCATTGGCCAGGATGTCATTGAGGCTATAAAGGAATTCTTCCACAAGGGCACCATGGCTTCTCGGTGGAAGGAAACATTGGTGATCCTCTTGTCCAACTAATAGAATGCTGATTGTCCAGCAAAATTCAAACCTATCAGCCTATGCAGAACATCATATAAAATCATAGCCAAGATCCTTGTTTATCGACTGAAAAATATTCTCCCACACATAATCTCTGAAGAGCAGGGGGCCTTTGTACCTCATAGATCGATCTCACACTACTGCTTGGCTCAAGAGATAATTAACAATTTTCAATGCTCTACATCTAAAGATGGCTTCATGGCACTCAAAATTGACATGGAGCAAGCTTATGATAAAATGAGCTGCGAAACTCTTGCTCTTGTCCTCCATAAAATGGGTATGCCAAACAAATTTCAGAATTGTCTTCTCCAATGTGTCTCCTTCCCCTCCTTTGCACTTCTACTCAATGGCCAAAGAACAAACTGGATAAAAGCCCATTGTGGGTTTCGACAAGGTTGTCCACTATCTCCATACCTCTTTATACTTTGCTCGAACTCCTTTCCATGGTTATCAAACAGTAGCTAACCGAACTTGGTGTTCCCATAGCCAATGGAGGCACTAATATATCCCACCTACTCTATGCCGATGACATCCTCATCGCATCCAAAGCCTCAATCACCCATGCCAAATGCATCCTCAGAGTTCTAAATGATTATTGTAGCTTGACCGGGCAATGGATTAACACTACCAAAAGTGCTATTATTTTCAGCAAAGCCATCTACCATGAAAGCAAAATAGATTGCCAAACTCATGGGGTTTAAGAAGGCCCGGAGAGTACTTAGGCATCAAATTGTCCATGAGAAAACTAAAAACTATAGATTTTCTGTAGCTAACCAAAAAGGCTAGAGAAAGGATAAGCCAATGGGGTATTCGACACTTGTCTATGGCAGGCCGTCTCCAACTTATCAAGTCTTCTTTGCTCAGCATTCCTATGTACCAAGTTACTCACACTTTGGTACCCAAAAGCATTACCAATGAGATAGAGAAACTTGCTAGATGCTTCTTTTGGCAAGGGGGACCTAACCATCATGGCTTACTTTATGTTGCTTGGGAAAAAATATGCACACCCTTCAGGTTTGGAGGACTTGGGCTGCATTCAGTCGAGAGGTGGCATGCCACTCCGTTCCAGATTAGCTTGGGAATTTGTTACCAAAACCAAACTTCTACACAAGTGTCTTTTGGAAAGATATGGGAGGAATATATGGCGCAAAACACGGCAGTGACTCCATGAGCCGGAAAATCATCACCGAAGGGGCAAAAAATCTGCAGCAGAATTTGCATTGGAAAATTGCCAACGTGAGTATATTGACTTCTTAAACTCAACATGGATTGCTGATCTCTCGCTGGCCAAATGCCCTACATTCCTTAACATGGAATCCATTGCTGAATGGAGTATTGCCACACTAATTACAATCAGCAAATGCTGGAATTTGGAGAAACTGCAGTGGCTGTTTGGCAACCTTATGGCTGATCACATCTCAAAGGTACAAATATGGGCCAACCAACATCAGGATCAACCTGAACTAATCAAGAATCCATTAGGGACCACCATCACTTCAATAGTTTACCAAGGTATATTTGCTGAAAGGGAAGCATCAATTTATAAATTACAAAAGCTGAAACTTCCCCCTAGGGAAAAAATTTTCTGGTGGAGACTCATCTAGCATGCTATACTAACCAAGCTTTGGTTGTGGCTTAATGGAAAACACCTTTTGCCCCTTGGGGATGCAACCAGGAGGAAGATATAGAACATATTGCTATCCACTGCACCCTTACCAATGCTATAATTTAGATTCTCAAAATGGGGGTTCTCCATTCCTATTTCTAGCAGCTTGGCCGATCTCCTTCAAGCCATTCAGAATGTACAACCAAGTAAAGTGTGTTGGGCTAAATGCTACTGTGCCATCATCTACCAAGTATGGAGAGCCCGTAATGCTAAAACTCATGGCCGTAGCCATGACACATCGAAGATTATTACTGCCTCCATTCTTGAATCCATCACCCGCATCTCTTCCTTCCCCTTCCAGAAGCAATGGGACATCACCCAGCCCTATGGGCTGATTAAACCTAACTCGTGGTGTCCTCCCCTCTAGTTGGATCAAGGCGAACGTGGATGGCTCCTTGCTTTCTAATGGGTCGGTTGGTATTGCAGTGGTCTTAAGGGATGAAAATGGCAACTTCATCAAAGCCTTGGGTCATTATTTTCAGCATTGGGACAGCACAACAGTGGAATTAGCGGCCATGCTCTACACAAGGAACATCATTGAGCCCTGGATGATAGAGTACAGAGGCATTGTCATTAAAGGGGACAATATTGGGGTGGTGGACCACATCAAGCTCTCTCTTCATAGTGAGATATGGCAGAACCGGCTTGCTGATGCTCCTGACATCAGCTTCTTGAAGAACTTTCACCAGGTCATGTTTGCTTACACACAAAGATCTAATAATAGCTTAGCTGACTTTTGTGCAGATATTGCTACTAGCTTTGATTTTGTATGGCATAGCTTAGATAACCACACTATTCCTCCACAATTTTTTGTTCTTTTGGAGGAGGATAGGAAATATGCTCTTAGTAGCTAATTTTTGCTTTCTTTTGCAATTTTTTACATTGTAATCAGCTTTTTCTTTATCAATGCAATTGCATCTTTTCAAGGAACCCAAAAACTTTCTCCCAACCCTCACATGGCTGCACCAACGGGGACTTGTGGAGGAGGTCCAATGCCCGTGGGGATGCTCTGAGGCGAGGACTTGGACCATATTATGACAAGATGCTCCCTCGTTCTTTGTCACGAAGATACTTTCTACTTGGGGCTTAATATGGCTTCATTTGCCACATCACAGATCTCCTTTGACTTTTGACCAAACCCCCAAAGACAAATCAGCTTGGGGGAGAGCTTACTGCTATGTTGTATATCAAGTATGGAGGAACAGGAATGCGAGGACCCATGGTCGGTGATATGGAACCCCTAAAATTCTTGTTGCAAATATTTTGCAGGCATTCACCAATACTGCAACCTTTCCATTTCGTGAGCAATAGGAGCTCCACTAGCCACACCGGCTATTTTCATACTCCTCATGGACTCCCCTCCCGGATGGTTCAAGGCCAATGTTGACGGTGCATTACTTCAGTCTGGTGTAGCAGGTATTGGGATGATGATTAGAGATGACTCTGGAAATCTTATCAAAGCAGCAGGTATTCATTTCTAGCATTGAGATAGCACTTTTGTTGAGATGCAGGCCATGCTTGCCATCAAGCAGTTTATTGAGCCATGGATGCATGAGTTTAAAGGTATCATTATTGAGGGGGACAACACTAGTGTGGTGACTTACCTTCAACAGACTCTACAACAGATTTTTTGGATAGCTTCTCCTCCACAGGCTCCGGATCTTGGTTTCCTTAGAGATTTCCACCAAGTGCTCTTTTCTCACATCAACTACAATCGGTTAGCAGATTTTTGTGCTCACCTTGCTACAAATTCTGAGTTTTGTTGGCATGCTGCTGATTCTTGTACTTTTCCTTTTGCTTTTCATGTTATGTTGGAGGATGATAGGAAGCATTTGGCTTTTAGCTAGTTTATTTTTCCTTCTTATTGCACGTGGGTGCTAGGTTGTAATCTCTTTTTTTCATATTAATGCAAATGCAAATTTCAAGGAACCCAAAAACTTTGGGAGGCTCTCATTTTCTTTTCTTTCCTTCTCTCTCTTGGTTTCCTAGTGAGAGAAGCTCTGGGTATGCAGGGGTCGGTGACCATGGGTTGCCCCCTCACTCAAGAAGGAGTGGGGCTGGTGGTAGCAAAGATCGCCGGCAAGGTGGTGGTGGTGCCTTGGAAGTGAGGGCTGCTAGCATGAAGGGAGGTGCTGGAGAGTTCACCGAAAGGAGGTAGGGAAGCTCAAGGGGAGACATGGAAACCAAGGCTCCAAGGAGGATGAAGGAGGAGATGGGCAGCAAGGAGGAGATAACAACAAACTCTCAACGAGGGTAGAATCTAGCTCAGTTTCAGTAGCCATGATAGCAATCAACATGGAGCTAGACTCCATTGATGACAGCAGCTTAAGGGAGGAAGGTGGGCTGCAAGCTGACCCTGCTGGAGGAGGTGCGGCTCTCATTTCCAATGGAACAGTAACTCCAAGTGGAGGCATCAAGAAGAGCGAAGCTACAGTAAGCAATGGAATAGTAACCATGGCCCTAGACTCCTCCATTGGCATCAGCTCACGGGCAGGAGATGACCAGCAGGCTGTCGGCATTGCACCAGGAGACATGGAACTAGATTCCATCGAAATAGTAATTGGTTGCTCGGCTATTCCGAATCGGGCTGATAGCTATAGTGGATTTGCGGCAATGGATATGGACTCTACAGCCAAAGGCAACGTTTGTGCTAGTGGCATCACGGCTGAGACAATTATGATGCACTGTGGCATCCTAGAGGAAGGCTCTTCATCAGCCGCAGTTGCTCATACCGAGCGCTCCATCCTCAAGCAGTGACCAACTGCAAGACCGGTTAACAGCTAGCAGGAGAATTACGTGCAGCAATCAGGCTGCCGACCATGCAGAGACGACGGGAGGATCCACAGCATATGGAATGAATGAATTGAAACTGATTCCGGGATCGATTGATAGCCTTACTGCAATCACAGGTATGAAGAATGCCCTTTTGTTCAAGAGTCTTAGTGAGTCTTACGGGTTTGGGGCTATTGGCCCTGCTCATTTTCGATTCTTGCTCTATGGATGCTTGTGCTGTGTGGTATGTGAACTCTAAGCAGGACAATCACGCTAGCCTTCCACACCTGCTGGAAGAGGGCTGAAACTGGCCTTCAACATCCTGATTTCTTCAATCCACAGCCATGCACACAAGGTGTTTGTGATATTATCTCAAAGAAGGCCGAAGGTGATAATGGCCAGTCAGCAAGTTCTCTAGCACTATGCGAGAGGTTCAATCTTCCCTTCCCACCTCCGGGAGGCTAGCAAGGCCAAATAACACAAGTTCAAATGCCCGGGGCCTCAACTTAAATTGTTGCCAATTGACCAGGAAGACAACAGATATGCAAGGGCTGTCCAAAAAATTCTATTTTACTGAACAGGAGCATAGCCTCTATGCCACACAACATGAAGGGACAAGGTACAACTACAACTAATGCTTGGCACAAACTAACAATTGTCCCATTAGCCAAAGTTAGCTTTCAAGACATCAGTGATAAGGATGGGGTTGCTGTCACATTGGACAACAATTCTATGCAGGAGAACATTCAAAGTTGGAAGCCACTCTAGTTGGCAAACTCCTTGGGAAAAAGCTCCCCTTTTACTTCCTTAACAATGATTTGAAGCACAAATGGAGTCAATGGGGGGAATTCGACTTAGTGCTTGTTGGCCCTGATTATTTTTTGTGTATTTTCAAATCAATTGAAGCTCGGGATGAAGTTCTTCGTAATGGACCTTGGTTTATCACCACATCATTGCGATGGATAGGTGGACTCCCGATTTCTCTCCTGACTCGCTAGCAGGTCTCACTACCCCTTTATGGATGCGACTCCTCTACCCCTCATATATTGGGATGGCAACAATCTGGCCTGAATTGCTTCTTTCGTTGGTGAACCAATGTGGATGGACAACCAAACCAGCAAATGGGGGCAAAGCACATATGCACGGATCTATGTCAAGGTTGACCTATCAAAGAGACTCCCTCCTAGGATATGGATCAATGGCTTCAAAGGACACTTTTTTCAAAAAGTAGAATATGAAGGAATTGCTCAACTATATTTCCATTGTGGAAAAGTAGGACACAAGCTTGAAACTTGTCGATAGAGCAAAACTTGACAAGGCCATGACACCCACCAAGCAACAACTCTCCTAACCCACTACATCGACAACCCTTCCGGAAAATCAGTGAAAATCAGCAAGGGTTCAAAGCGTTAGTACAAACCCAAGTGCTCAACCTACTAAACCATCCACCATTGTGCAACAAGACAGCAGCAGCTTGGACAGCAATCCTGATGTAGATTTCAGCATTAAAATAGCTTCTGAAACCAAAGGGAAAGAGCCTCTTTCAGAAAACAGTCCTCCTATAGATACAAGTGCTCCTACGACTAATCCATCCAGCACTATGCAGAATTTCTGCAGCAGTTCAGCAAACCTCCCTACTACAAATTTCTGCACTTTTTCAGCTGCTCAAACCACAGGAAAGGAAGTTCTCCTTGATACTACAGCTCAACCTGACTTAGATAAATCATATGGACCATGGACATTGGTGACAAAAAGGAAGAACCGGCCTCCTAAAGTAGAAAACCAGAACAAGATGTTCAAAGGAGACACCTCAAAACCAAAATCGCTCACAAAAAAACCTGAGGCGGATGGAAATTTTAGCACCCGTTCTAATAACTCCAAAGCAAATGGAAACATGTATTCAATGCAGATTCCTCATGATAAAGGCAAGGGGGAGCCATCCACACCACACATACCAACAGTTTTTTCTACAGAAAATGAAACAGAAGATGCCACTAAAGTATTCAAACACAACAAGGCTAAAAAATGGGCAAGGGGTCTCTAAAACACATTTTTTGTGGGAACTGGGTCAAAGAAACAAAAGAGTGAATTCCACATTGTGAGGGGAGACCTCTCGTCCACCCATGACTTCCGTCATAATGTGGAATTTGTTGGGGAGTCCGTAAGAAGGCTACGGGCCACTACCTCCGACAAATTCTTGGAGAGCACCATGCTCTCTTCATCGACCTTATAGAAACCAAAGTGGAGGACATCACTAGCAGAGAAATTGACAAAATTGCGGGGCGCAATTGGGATTTTCTACACCAACCTGCGGTGGGAAAATCTGGAGGTATTCTTGCAATGTGGCAAAAGGACTTAATCACTTTCATCCCTATCATTCAGAATGATCAATGCATTGTGGGGAACATCCAATTACCTGACAAGGCTAATTGGATGGTGGCAATTTGTTATGCTCATAAGGATTACCACATCCGTTGTGGGCTATGGGATACTATTATTCCTTTGCTGAACACTGAAATTCTTGCAGTCATGTGGGGAGATTTCAATTGCATCTATGACCCAAATGACAAAAGGGGAGGGGGGGGGGGGGGGGGGGGGGGACATTTCACCTTCTCTC